>CAJUYH010005781.1:0-22104 GCA_910591685.1 Galerucella tenella
TTAGAAAATATACCCAAAAATTTATGTCTGGGGTACAGCTGTACCCCGCTCGGGTTTATGAAGGTTAAATACGTAGATGATATTGTTCTTATAGCTTGTAGTGTTATCAATGTTCAAAATTATTTAATAAAATAATGGATCAGTTCTTCACAAATTAAATTCTATTAAATAGGTACTGCTTTTTTCCCAAAAAACAGGTAATCTTTTCCAGTAGATCATCAACAAAACTGACCTATATTATATGTTTCATAAAAAATTATTTTATTCGATTCAAAGTCCGGATCAGCTCTAACAAATATCGCTTTTTTTACCAGTGAGGTGCATGTGCATTTGAATCTGATGTAAACATTTGGAACTAATACTACCTGATTCATCAAAATAAGTTTTTCTTGTTCTTTCCAACATTGGTGATTTAATTTCCACCACACATCCATCATAAATAGTATTTGGAAAAGCTCTTTTAATTGGGCAGTCTGTAGTTGGAAAAACTGCAATTTGTTACTGACTAACCTATAGCGTTATCTCCGTAACTTTGTCCACCAGACCAGGAATAAAATAATCTGGAATCACCCTGTATATCATTTGAGAGAGCACGTATTTATGAAAATATTGAAATTTTCAATCATGCTTGCCAGAAAACAGCCAAAAACGATGTGTCACATAGTATGAAATTATAATTTAATAAACTCGCGTTTTTTATTAAAAAGATCCATGATCATGAGCAAGTCCACTTCTGGAAGATTTAATGAGTCTGCTTTTTCAAAATTAGGGCCACACATTTCATTTTATCCACACAAAATTTCAGGAAGAATTCAAAATGAATAAATTCTACGCGAGGCACGTTACAGTCAGAAGCGTAATGTTTGTGCACATTAACTTTCATAAGCGGTGACATCACAGTCATAGTCTTCGCCCCGCTACGGTATGCTTGTTCAATTGGTTATATTAGGAGAACGACATATTATTCTATTGACATGAAATTTTCAGAATCATATTTTTATCCTTAGTACTTTGTTTTACGACAATTAAAAATAATTTAGAAATTTTAGTAAACGAGCCCATTGTTTGGTTTATCTCGTTTCGATCATTTCCATTTGAAGTCGAGGCAGGGGTGTTAAATATTTCATTAGCCACTTCTACTTTATTTTCAGGTAATTCATCAATATATTCGAGTAATTTCCATAGCTTCCACTTCTATATTTCAATATGAACATAGAGAAACCTAACTAAACTTACTCGATTACTTCTTGAATTAAATATTTTTTAATTAGTTTTCCTAAATGTAAATCAACGATCGAAGAGAAAATAGTATGTATGATTCGTGTGAAAAGCATATTATCACAGTGGTTTGGGAATATTATGCTTTATCCACTAATTATACTATATACTAATTAATAGGAATGGATACAATACAAACCAATCATATTTGACACTTTTATTTGTAGCCTATCATAAATCGGGAAATTATCAACTGACTTTATATTCCAGTAAATGAGGGAAAAAAGTTAACATTAATTACGCCCTATTTTTATCTTCCAGTTGGAAGTTGCATTTGGTACATTATACATTAAACATGAGAGAAAGTTCTGCATGAAAACGCGCGCGAAGGCGGAGAAAATGGCCCCAAAAGACCAGTCAATATCTCCTAAGATATGGCAGTTAGAGATTTTTGGTTCAGGTAAAATTTAAAGTTCAGTTAATTTTCTACAAAAATGGTCCTCATGATTTTTCTCGAAAATTTGACCGGTTTCGAGAAAAACGGCACCAAGCGCACCTCGAATAATGAGCTTCTGTGCTGTATGCCGGAGAGCACAGTCCGTGTATTTACACATCAGCGGGGGGACAAATTATTCAATAACTTTGTGAAAAATGCATATTTTCCCATGATTCAAAATTCATGTGAAAGAGGAATTCTGCTGCTATCATACCCTGTGAATTGAGTCACGCTTGACTTTTTTGGCTATATCGGAACACGGGTCAAACTTTCTGCTCCCGGGCAATTTTGACCTCGCCAGGAATTTGTTCCTATTTTTTTTGTATTGCACTAATTTACTCAAAATTTTCTTGATTATGGGTCCTCATAAGGTCCTTTGTCATCCCTGAAATTTGTATACCCTAATTTTTTGTTAATTTTCATTTAATCGTTGTTTATTGAATCCCAAATTTTTGCTGTTTTGGATCGTGGGGAAATTTTGTGAACAACCATCAATTAAAAATTTATACATGATCCAATTGGTCTCTATGATAAATCATTTGAAAGCTAAGAATGTCTACCTTTCGTTTATGCAATTACTTTTTTTGACGAAGTCGTCCATTTTTCAATAAAATTAGAAAACGCGGGCTCAAGGAAAAAACGCACTTTTTTTTGGTGGTTTTTTTCTCCCTGCTTTTTATTTCTAACATTTCAACACCTTAACTAGTGTAACGGGGAAATTCCCACCTTTCCATCGATGTATATAAGTCATACCTTTGATACCCCGGGGAAAAATCAGTATATATATAAATGTATACGCTATAATTCATTACTTTCGTTCCTCCGTCGTTCGCCGCGCGTGTGCTCTACGTAGCGCTCGTGTCGTCTGCTCATCTATTTGTGGTTCGTGTGAGTCACGCCAGTGTTCAAATTATGAGGACAGCGATAATATGTTATCCCAAGAGGTAGAATTAGAGGAAACTGTAGACTCAGAAGAAGTTGTTGACGGAGTAGAGCTAGAGGGAGCTCTAGACCCAGAAGAAGTTCTTGACCAAGAATCAGATGATGACTGGTGACGAACAGATTTATGTCATAATTTCAATGTATTTTTATATACTTTTTTCATCAATTCACGGACAATTAACTCGCGAATCTCTTGTACTTTTGTTAAAAATTTTCTATGTAATATTTTAGTCTATAATGTATTATTCTTGTATCATTATATTATTAGGTTGTCCCGTTAATGAATAAATAAATAAATAAAAAAATATATATTTTTCTATAATAAATGAAACATGGAGAACGTTTATAACTCGTTATTCCAAAAACCTCAATCAGTCTGGTTGCAAAAAAATTTGCAAAAATTTGCGGAGAATCTGCAAGATATTGTTGCTGAGTATTATGGGTAAATATTCTTCAATCTTGAGGCATTTTCAGTTTTCCTTACCAAAAGCCTAATGAACTTCAGTTTTTTGCCACATGTGCAAAGCTGATTGTTGCTAGATTCAGGTCCACTGGTGAGGTCCATCTCGCTAGAATTAATCTTATGCCCGTTTTCCTAATAAGTATCTTGAGGCCTCATCTGAAAGGAAAACAAGACCCTCGGAAACATAAATATCCATCAAAAGAGTTAGGTTACAGGGTTTCTTATTTATGGTACCGAGGATTTTTCCAATCTGTAAAATGTGGTGGCGCCATCTATAATTGGTTTCCACAATCCAAAACATTGAAAATAATGGATTTCCAACACCCCCCTGCTCAAATTTTGTACAAAACTTGCATATTTCACAAGTCTCAAAATTTCCGGTATTTCAACCCGATTCTTTTGCAGAAAATATAAATGTAAAATATAAATATAAAAAATCATGAGGACCATTTTTGTAGAAAATGACCTGAACTTCAATTTTTATTTGAACCGAAAATCTGTAACTGCCATATTTTAGGAGATATTGGCTGAAAACCTATTTTCCTGGTCTTTTGGGGCCATTTTCTCCGCCATCGCACGCGTTTTCTTGCAGAACTTTGTCTCATGTTTAATGATGTACCAAATGCAACTTCCAACCGGAAGATGAAAACAGGGCGTCATTAATGTTAACTTTGCCTTTTTTTCCTCCTTCATTTACTGGACTATTACTTATTGAACACAATAAATGAAAATTCATAATCGTTACAAATAAAAAATGGATTCGACAATCGAATATCTCTCGGTATAATTTTTTTCCTTTCCAAGTCTCATGTCGATTGTTAGCTTCTAACACAAAAATCGGCATCATAAAAGAATATATATTATGTGACGCGTGCAATCGATGTTCCCGTCAAACTCGCAAAAAAATGGAAGTAGCACACGTGTAACTTCGAATCATCCTTCAAGAAACAACCCTATTATGGTTTGGATCAATGAACACCATGTTTGGGGAAATAACAAATGATGCTGGGTCGGAGAAATAAAGGAAAAAAAATGGAATGGTTACAGGGAATCAAAGAACATCATTGTGATTTATAGGTAATTTTTATTGTAAATATTATACAAAAGTAATCGTCTGATTTGATTTGATTCATAAGTAGGCACTCACAGATTGGTGAACAAATATACAGGGTATTCATAAATTTACTAGAAACAATAAGTGATTGCCAGTATGAAAATGTAATGGGTTTTGCATAAGATGAAATTTCCTTAGATCTTCCACGATATCACTCTCAAAAGGTGCTGAGTAGAACTAGCCTCTTTTTTTTTTAATTTAAATGAAGATCTGGTGTTTTGTCATTTCTGTGAGCCCATAAATTTGAAAATTGAATATTTTTCACTTCTGGAGTTTTTTCTGAGGAAAAAAAATACAATATTCCATCAATATTATGAGTAGTAACACAGAATACACCAGCCAAACAAGAAACGAAAGCCGGCGTAAATCCTTTGATGTTATGGGGGCAAAGTTTCGTGACCTCAAACTGGCGTTGACAGATAACGGATAAAGTTACACTGAGAAAACTTTCCATATTCACAGTCATTACTCAAGTAATACTCCAATTCGAGTGAAGAAAGATTGGCATCAATGTTATTATTAGGAACTATTGGATGCGTTAACAATTGTGATTTATGAACGTCCTTCTGACCTCCGTTGCATTGCATTCATATTCGAATACGATGAACGTAAGCATTATCATCATCCAGGTAGATAATGTACAAAATTTCCTTGGAAAATTCGAAACTATAACAGACAAATAACAACTAAACAAAATTTCGAGTGTGAGGTACAAACGTGGTTTATAGGTTAGAAATCTTCACTCAAGGTAGCTGAAATCTGTTCCCATATTTCACTCAAGTAACACTCAAACTCAACCTCACTTTTCGCCTGTCAAGTGTCTTTGCATATAATAAGGATGAGTGAAATATGAGTGACCCTCAAGTGTCGACTATGAATTTCACCCTTAAAAATTCTTCACCTATAGGATACTCCATCCGTGGACACGCTGTATAATCACAACAGCTTTAAAAGTAATCGATAATTTCACGAGTAGCAAGACGAAATCTGCGAAATTATTTTTTTAAGGATTACGTCGAGTTGAGAGTGGAAAGTATCCAATCATTTTCGATTACTTCAGTGGTACCATTCGTCCCGATTCAGTTATTAACGTTACAAGGCTGATATATAGCTGGTAACGAATGAGGTTGAATGTCTGTCGGTTCTGTAAATTCAACATAAATGTCGACCTTGTCGCAAGATCGACGTGGGATGATTTGTGAGGTATCCAGTGAGCTTTTGTCATAGTTTTCCACATTTTGCTGATCACTCCAGTTCCTCTATATGCGTCTCGTTTGGCTTGAAACCTAGAGGTTCTCGCAACTGGAAATGGGAATTTGTTGTTATGGGCAGTGCTATACCCCTTCAACAGCTTCGATTGAAGATTATGGGTGAAATTCGTAATCGACACTTGAGGGTCACTCATACTTCACTCATCCTTATTGTATAAAGAGACACTTATCAGGCGAAAAGTGAGGTTGAGCTTGAGTGTAACTTGAGTGAAATATGAGTAGATTCCAGCTCCCTTGAGTGAAGATTTCTAACCTATAAACCACGTTTGTACCTTACACTGTCATTTTACGATATCAAAGTTTTGTTTGGTTGTTATTTGTCTGTTATAGTTTCAAATTTTTTGAAGAAATTTAGTAGGATGGATGATTTTATTGATTTTGTGAACTATATAGATGATGATAATGCTTACGTTTATCGTTCACCTATGTTAGTAATCACATTGGTGTAGTAAAAAGCAAGATTATTAAATTAATCCATTTTTTAGACGAGACAATGCTCTCCGCTTGAATTAAACTCTTATGTCTGTGAAACCCATGCCTTTTCCTTTCCAGCTAAGCTAGCACAATCAGTTTTTTTATTTTCTATAAAATATTCACGAACCAGCTCACTTAAGGCTAGTTTTCCGCTGGACCAAAAGAGTTTTCTTTTGTTTCCTATTTTCCTAAGAAACAATGAGCTTTAATGAAATAATATCGACTCTAAAAATTGAAAATAGGAATCTAAAATTATCTATTAAATAACTAGCCTAGAAAATAAAACTACGCAGCAAATAAGGAAGATATATGAAAAGTGAAGAACTAAACTGAGAATTAAATACTTGTAGAGGGCTAATACACACGAACTGAACACACAAATTCGAATATGAATGCAATGCAACAGATGTCAGATGAACGTTAAAGGATGTTCATAAATCATAATTGTTAACCAATCGGAAGCAGAAATTCCTAATAATAACATTGATGCCAAAGTTTCTTCACTTAAATTGGAGTATTACTTGAATAATGACTGTGGATATGAAAAGTCGCCTCGAGCTAACTCAAACTAAGTTGAGTTTGAGTATGAGTGACCCTAAACTGTTGACTATGAATTTAACCCTATAAGTCAGCAAATATACTCACATTGAAATATCTTGGCACTTTTCTAATGTCGTTTCCGTGAATACTCTTTATTAGATCACAATTTTTTAATCCAACGTTTCGGTAGCGTTCCAGCTACCGTTATCAAGAGTGATCAAGTTTTATTTAATTCTGGTCTCTCTCTGACACTAACGAAAAAGCTCAACTAGACAATCAATATTATCCTGAAGTTAAGGTTTGAAAAATTTGTTGTCGAAAAAGAATGATGAATACACCACAAGGAATCCACAGAAGATATTATTATCATCTGAAATTATATTGCCTGCAAATTATCCAATTTCACCCGCGTTGTAACAAAGAGGTATTCCTACAGATTCGAATAACTTTATGGTTTACAGAATCGGCAAATCATTATCTTTAATATTACCATTTTTTTTATTGGAAAAGAAAAAGTTATAAAATAGCATAGAGACAATGTCTGAAGGAGTAGACGTGTCGTGATTGGAAGTATATTATTTTCTCTTAGACATATTATACAGTGTGGAAACCATTTATGGAATAAAATTCTTCATGTCGTTAGTTTGGAAAATTATGGAAAATGCCGAGATACATCAATTTTTGAATTGAGTTGTGCGTTATGTGAACATAAATTCAAATGTACGGGTTGATTCACGCAAGTATCCCATAGTCGGTGTTGTTTTTTTTAATGAAACACCCTGTATATTTGCATATTTTTGAAATCCTCTTGATAAACCGATTCCAGCAGACTGAATAATGTATGGTTAATTATGATTTATACAGGGTGAAATTTTTATTTTTAAAGTTATTAAACACATACATAGAATACCTGATGTATTTCATTTTAATATATAAATAAAATAAATGCTCAAAATGTTTTTCACCTAGTTGTTGGCAATAGCACAGTCTCCTATAGAACTCCCTCTCAACTTTGCTTGAAGTTTGAGGTGAAATACTCCGTATTTCTGTAGTTATCCTGTCGTTGAGGTCTACAATGCTAGTTGGTTGAATTGCATATACTTTGTTCTTGAGATAACCCCACAGAAAAAAAAACCAAAGGCGTAAGGTCTGGCGATCTAGCTGGCCACTCAATAGTACCTCTTCGTCCAATCCATTTATTGAGGAAGATTTCATCTAAATAAGTTCTTACCATTAAAGCATAATGGGGTGTTGCCCCGTCTTGCTGGAACCAAACATTTTCATTCGGTAAGCTAGGAACCATGTCATTGGGATATAAGTTTACCAACGCAGGAATAACTCCATAATCCATTTATCCTTTCGAGGGTACTGAGTATGTGTCTCACGCATCCAATTAGGATTCTCTGCTGACCAATATCTACAGTTCTGTCGGTTCACCTCTCCATTTAATGTGAATGTTGATTTGTCAGAAAAAAGAATGGTACCAAGAGCTATCTCATTTTTGTTCAGCTTATTCATCAATCCTTGGCAGAAATCCATTCTACGATCTGGATCGTCTTCTGTTAACTCCTGCACAAAAGTTAATTTGTAGGGATGAAGTTTTTTTTTATGAAGACATCTTAGAACAGTTGTATAACTAACATTATTTTCACGGGCAATTTGACGTGTACTTGAAGTTGGATTCTCTTCGACACTTAACAAAATATCCACTTTCACATCATCTTCAACGAAGTGTGGTTTTCTTTTCAATGGTTCGACATGTAAAAGTTCTCTGAATTGTGCATGCATTCCAGATACAGTACCTTGTGAAATATCAGGCAATTCGGGATACCTGTGATCAAATAAGTATGCCACTTTAACTTGACTCCTGCAGTTATCCCCGTACCCGATCATCATTAAAATCTCAATTCGGTGAGTCTCAGTTAAATATTTCATTGTTATGTCGACAGGGAAAAAGTTTTTGTTAAAGATTTTACTTTTTCAGTATAAACTGTCAACACATTAACAACTGACAGAATAGAAAACAATCCACATTATTTACCGATTTTGTCCAATTATTGGCGTTTTTAGGCAATTTTTAGGTATTTATTATGAAATTCATGGACGTAGCAGGTTTTGTTTAATATACAAATTCGTTTAATGATTAGTTAGTTTAGATTTTCGATAAATCCATATTCAGCTAATTAAAAAAAGTACCAATATTTCAAGTGTAATAAATTATTAACTTTAAAATTTCACCATCTATAATTCATGATTGACCATACATTATTTAGTTTGTTGGAATCGGTTCTTTAAGAGGATTTCAAAAATATGCAAATATACAGGATATACACCGACTATAGCATACTTGCGTGAATCACCCTGTACATTTAAATTTATGTTTACATAACGCACAACTCAATTCAAAAGTTGACGTGTATCGGCATTTTTCATAATTTTTTAAAATAATGACATAAAGAATTTTATTCCATAAGTGGTTTCCACACTGTATAATTTTATGTATAGTGCTTACTGGTGCTTTTATATGAGATTCCACATATGGAAGATAAATATTTGCCGAACTTGTATGAGATATACTTTGCGTGAGTTCAATTTGTTAATTCACAATTACTAGATATATACATTCTGAATACTCCTTATTCTTTATTTAGGCTGTCCAACAATATTAGCTGTGATAATTGGTTTTATACAAATATTTTATTAGCATATTATATTACTATACAAACGAAGTTGTAATGTCCAGTCAGCTCGTATATGTAAGTAGAACAGGGCTCACCATTGATTATAATATACCTAGGTATTTTCAAAAAGTAGCCTCCAGTAATCCATCCCTCAATTGCCTCATTCGGTAATGAGTGGAGGAGCCTTCAGAGTTCCCCCTCATTTCAGACATTTATCTACTCGGAACGAACCATATAAAAATTATCCGAAAAATCTGTGCGGAAGAATTTGGAGTGAATTACAGCTTCATGGAGTGAGAAAAGCAAACAAAAAATGAATGAATGAAATTCCGTGAAAAAGAATGGTAAGAGACAAAAATAGTGTATCTTAATAATTTTGAAGTTAAGAGGGAGAACTCAGTACCAACAAAAAGTGAATAATTCAAGTGATATTTTTCAAACAAAGTTTCAAGATAAATTAAGTGCAGCTTTAAGGAGAAATGAGCTCGGAAATAAGTGACTAACATTACGCAGCTCAGTATAATTATCACACTGTGAGCAAACTTATGCCCAATTCGAACCAACAAAAAAATCTACTGATACAACTAAATTTTCTGAACTTCCAAATCTTTCGTATTCCCATTTCACGATTAGATTTTTCCGCTCTCCCTTATCGCCCTTCCTTACGATTACCCGTTCTCAAAGTAATTATTTCTAGACTTATAGTAACTGCTTCCGAAACCCCTTTGAGACAAATCCCTGACAATCATACAATAACAATGCCTGAATTTGATATCAATTATCTTCCCCTTCTCCCGAAACTCGGCTGGAATTCACATGAATTGTATACATTCATAGATGTTGCCACCAGACTCCTCAACTAGTACTGGAATGTCGCCAAGCCTAAATACTTCCAGAACCAGATGCTTACAGCTGAGATCTAGCTAACTAATAGTTGTATCCATTATGGTTGTACTGAATGTATTTCAATAAAAAATCCACTGATCCGAATCTTGGTAGACCAAGAGCTCATTCTACATGATGATGGAGCGAATTTTAAACTAAGCAAAAAGCAGATCTCTAATCAACAAGCCAACGACATTCTTAGCCGGTTCATACTATGGGAATCGTCAACAACAAATGATGTCTTCATTGTGCAGAAAAAATATGGTCAAAGCTAATGGTACAGATCATATAAGGCCTATTTTTATCAAATAAGAGATTCTCACAATACCTTGCTTATACATTTTGGAAGCTATTATTTTTGTACATGAAAATAAACATTAGTATATCTCTTGATCAATAATACACAACTATAATACAAAAACCTGATTAGACTAACATTAATGAATCAGGAGGGTACTGCTAGGCAAACAGAATTCTATTACTGTAAGATATATTATAACACTCTTCCAGTATTATGGAAAAACTTTAAACTTAAAAAATTTAAATTAATAGTGAAACAGACGCCTGTTTTATTCACGAAGAAACCTCAAAAATCGACAACAAACGACGCGGCAACATGACAGTATTTCTGGTTATAACTATTTGTACGTCATTAATTGGTGGCTTCTTTATAAAATTTGAACACAAAATATCAAATTGAAACCCAAAAAGCTATATTGCATATACATTATTTTGTTTTTTTATTGGGTCTATTGAAAAAAAAGTATTGGCTTCTACTTCCTCTTATTCAAGTATTTTCTTAGTATAAATTTAATGAAAGGTCAGTGACTACTTATGGCCATGAGCAAACTCTTCTGGTTTGAAGTAGTTACTTAAAATATGAAGATTTTTCCAGTACTGGCTTATTTTTATTTGAATTAAAATAAGATCTATCTCAAATTAGTAAGTTATAACTTGACGATTTTCAAGGTACCTATAAAGCATTCTTTTTTCCTACAGTAGTTGCTAGTATATTGTTAAACATGGTGGACTTCATAAATGTTCGTAACAGGAAGAACTATATAGGAAAAGAAGAAGCATCAGTCCAAGCAAATCTAAGCTCTTGTTGCGTTTTGAAAGTGAAAGTGTAGACTATATTTCGGATTATTTTTTACCAGAGAAAGATAAATCCAGAGGAGGTGCACTTGCATCTCGGCAAAAGATGGAGAAATTCCTACGATATGTTAGTGATACCGGATTTCAAACAGGTATTGGCGTTCATCAAACTACAGTATGCAAAACCATAAGTGAAGTGGCTGATTGTATATTAGAAAAGGCCCACCATTGGATTAAATTTCCATATAATCTAGATACCATGGAAGGAGCAAGAATTAAATGGTTGAATCGATTCCAAATTCCTAGTCATTGGTGCTGTAGATTGCACTGTTTCCGCAAAATTTATCACCACGGCAACCCTGTATAACCGGCCGAACCCAATACCTTATAAGCATTCTTTGTCAACCGTTGAACGAACAACATGTAATCGTAGTGTTAATAAATAACTGTTTGTTTTACAAAAATACTATTTTTAACCCGTGTGAAAAGTACAAATATCATCATAAACATGGTCCTTCGATATGGATAAAATGCAAAAATAAGTGAAACCAGTGTAATAATTGCAATTAATTACAAAAACTATTGTCGAACACGTGCAAATCTCAACCGAAAATTACAACTGAGCTGCAAATACAGTAGTCCAAACCAATAGTCGTCGACACTGCAAGAGGTAATTCAAGTCATTCCTGTAGGCGGACTATCTAGAACTCAAAAATTATCGTACCTACGAAGAAGAAACAACAATAATACAAAATCCAACTGTAAGTCCGTTCCAATTCTTTATTTTATCGAATTTCAACATTCTCCTAATAGTCCTTATAAACAAATCATATATTTCATTTTAATTTCGTATTCCAATATTTCGTGAGATTTTGGCTTTGAATTTACAATGCCTGACGACGTGCAAACTGCTACGGATTTTAATGAACTCGAATTCAAATTGTTGATTAAGAAACGGGGCGCTGTTAAACGAAAACAAACGCACTTCAAAAGTTTCATTGACAATTTTTTTGATTTAGTCGGGGAGCGGGCATTAAACGAAGTTGAAAAAACAAAGATAATTGAATTAGAAGCGCGTTTGGATCGATTTCAAACAATTTTAACGGAATATGACGAGATACAGGGCGATATAGAATTAATGAAGGAGGATGAGCAGTTTCTAAATACCCAAAGTACAGAAAGGGAACAATTTGAACAAATATACTTTGAAAGTTTGAGTAGATGTAAGGTGTTCATAACAGATTATTATAATCATTTAAACGAAATTAAAGATTCTAAAGGTACTGCCAGTAATAATTCATTAACTAATAGTCCCACAAATGGGAATAATAGGTCTCAGCCGCAAGGAGTGAAGCTTCCTGAAATAAAATTACCTAAGTTTTCCGGTCAATATGAACATTGGCTGGAATTCAGAGACACATTTGACTCTTTAATAAATAAAAATGCAGCTTTAAGTGAAATTCAGAAGTTTCACTACTTGCGCTCGGCCTTAGAAGGTAGTGCTGCTCAAATTATACGTGCTATTGAATTCTCGTCAAATAACTATACAGATGCTTGGTGCACTCTATTATCTAGATATAAAAACGGGGGTGTGCTAGTTTACAATCATGTAAAATCAATTTTCGATATTCCGCAAATGGCACATGAATCGTCAACGGAATTAAGACGTATGATGGACACGGCGAGGGACACGGTGTCCAAACATATGCGGTCATTAATAACGCTTAAACAACCGGTTGATAGGTGGGACACACTGCTAATTTTTGTATTAACTAATAAATTGGATAAAAAGACAGCCCGTGAGTGGGAGGAGAGGAGAGTTAGAATTTCCAATAAAACAAATATTATGCAAAATAGTGATGAAATTATCTTACCATCCTTTGAGGATTTTTCGAATTTCATGAGACAAAAAACTGATCTGTTGGAAACTCTAAGTTTAACCGCGGAACGGCCAGCGACAAAGGGTTCTCGCGCAGCTCATGCAATAAGTCATAATACTAAAGATTCTGATTCTACACGAGCTTCAAATAATGTACAATGTGCATTCTGCAAAGATACTAAGCACTATATACAATATTGTTCAATGTTTTTAAATTTACCGGTTAACGATAGGTTCGAAAAGATTAAGGGTCTTAACCTTTGCATAAACTGTCTGCGTGGCAATCATACAAGTAAACATTGTTTTTCCGGGAACTGCAAAAAATGTCGCGGCAAGCATAATACACTATTACATTTTGAAACAAAACCAAAGGCAAATACGATTAATAATAGGGAAAATCAAGCAGCGGACCAACCTTTTTCTGCTCCGCCAGAAATTGAAAAAATCGCGAATTATGCAGTTAATAATGTCATATCTAACGTTAAGGCAAATGTGGTATTTTTATCAACAGCATTAGTTCACGTTCAGGGCAAAACCGGTGAGTTACAAACATGTCGCGTACTCTTAGACTCAGCTTCTCAGTCCAACTTCATTACAAAGGAGTGTTGTGAGAGGCTCGGGGTGGATTGTTCTTCGGTGGATATATCAGTCATCGGTATCAACCAGGTCACTTCCACCATTGATCAAATGTGTTCTATTTCTCTGCATTCAATGTTCAATTCATTCAAATCAAAGGTTTCTTGTCTTGTCATTCCCATTATAAATGATCAACTACCAGAACAAAATGTCAACGTTTCAACTCTTGAGATACCCGGTCATCTTCAACTGGCTGATCCGAGGTTTGCAACAGTAGACAAAGTAGATATTCTTCTGGGAGCCAGTATCTTCTATAATTTAATGTGCATAGGACAGGTTCGTCTAGGGGTGAACAAACCTATTCTTCAAAAAACCGTTTTCGGATGGGTGGTCTCAGGATCAACATATCCAAGCACTTCTTCACAAACTACTTGCAATCATGTATCCAATGCTGATCTTCAGAGCCAACTTAAATTGTTTTGGGAAACGGAGGAGGTCAATCCAGAAAGTCAGGTGGTATCCAGCGATGATCAACAAGCGGAAGAGATCTTTCAAAAAACCACTTGCCGTGATCCCTCTGGTAGGTTTATTGTACAAATCCCATTCAAACAACCGCCGTCACTACTGGGCAACTCTCGAATTACCGCGTATCGGAGGCTGAAATCGGTACAATGGAAACTATCAAAAAATCCAACTATGGCTACTATGTATACCGATTTTATGCAAGACTATTTAAATCTGGGACATATGAGTCCTAAAACCTGCAACTCGGAACTTTCATATTTTTTACCCCATCATGGAGTTTTCAACGAAAACAATCAAACTACAAAGCTGCGAGTCGTATTCGATGGATCGGCACGGACCGACTCCGGTGTTTCGCTCAATGATTTGCAACTTGTTGGTCCTACCATTCAGGACGACCTTCTATCTATTTTACTCAGGTTCCGTCAACACCAAGTAGTTGCGTGTGCTGACATTATAAAGATGTTTCGACAAATCCTCGTAGATCCTTTACACAGATCACTACAGAAAATACTCTGGAGTGAGACCCAAGACGTAGAAGAGTTCGAATTAAATACCGTTACTTATGGTATGGCATCCTCGCCTTGGCTAAGTGTCAGGTGTTTGAAACAATTGGCCTTGGAAAATGCCGATGTATACCCCAAGGCGTCTAAAGTCATTGCAAAAGATTTCTATATGGACGACCTTATTACAGGGGGTGATAAAGAAGAAGAAGTTATGAAACTTTGCGATGAAGTCACAACTATCCTTTTGTCAGGATGTTTTCATTTACAGAAGTGGGCCTCTAATAGTAAGAATCTCCTTGATAATGTGCAAGCAAAAAACCCTCAAGCTATCTTCAAGCTAGGGGATGGTGAAAAAACTAAGACCTTGGGGATATTCTGGTCTACTTGTTCCGTTTCACTCAAATATAACATAAGTCCACCTTCCTTCACGTCAATCACCAAACGTCTTGTGTTAAGCGACATTGCCCAAATTTTTGACCCCTTGGGGCTCTTGGGTCCTTGTATCATCGTTTGGAAGATTATCCTACAGAGACTTTGGGGCTTGAAAACCTCTTGGGACGAATCCCTACCGTCTGATTTAGACACAAGGTGGAGAGACTTCCGTCTACAATTGCAAGATTTAAACCGATTGGAAATACCTAGATGCGTTGTGTGTTCAAACTGTATTGATTTCCAAATTCATGGCTTCTCCGATGCCTCTATGGAAGCTTATGGTGCATGCCTGTATATCCGCAGCGTCGATCAAGATGGAGCTGTATCTGTGAGGCTACTGTGTGCAAAGACTAAGGTGGCTCCATTAAAAACCCTTACTATACCCAGATTAGAACTGTGTGCAGCTCAACTCCTAGCTGAGCTGTTTCGGAAGGTGATGTCATCCATCAGGCTAACGGTGTCTCAAATATTTTTCTGGAGTGATTCCAGTATTTGCCTATCCTGGATAAAAACCGAGCTCCATTTATTACAAACCTTTGTCCAGAATCGAGTTGTACGGATTCAAAATCTAACAAACTCCAGTGATTGGAATCATGTCGTCAGTAATGACAATCCAGCTGACTTATTATCAAGAGGGTTGAGCCCTAGTGAGTTGGAGACTCGTTCCCTGTGGTGGTCAGGTCCATCATGGCTTCAAACTCCCCAAGAGGAGTGGCCAAAATCTGCAATTCGATTCAGGGGTGACTTACCTGAAATGCGAAATCTAAAAATTGCTTGTCACTCCATACAATTATTGTGCGATCCGGTTAAAATTGGAACCTTTCCGTCGTACAGTCACCTGCAAAGTGTAGTGGCATGGTGCTGGAGGTTCAGTTCAAACTGCAAGAAGACATTCAACAAAAGACATTTTGAACCACTAAGTGCAACCGAGCTAAAGAGGTCCAATGACTCATTAGTACGCATTTCTCAGCATGAGATGTTTAAGGAAGAAATTACAATTTAGTCAAAGAATAAACCTTTACCCAACCGAAGTAAGCAATTATGTCTCAACCCATTTCTTGATTCTTCAAATATTCTTAGAGTTGGTGGACGTATTCAACAATCAAATTATTCATACGAGAAAAAACATCCAGCTCTCCTTCCAGACTCTCATCATCTCACAAAATTACTTTTTATACAAGAGCATTCTAACCTATATCACGCTGGTCCCCAGCACTTGCTGTACTCAATAAGAAATAGATTTTGGCCCATTAATGGGAGAACACTGGCTCGGAAAACAGTTTGTAAATGCGTGCGCTGCTTTCGTGTAAATCCTTCGGTGAGTATACCAATTATGGGAAATTTGCCTAAGCAACGCGTGTGTCCATCATTTCCATTCCATACCACTGGGGTGGACTATGCGGGCCCTATCCTAATCAAATCGAAAAATGGTCGTGGCGCAAAGGTCACTAAAGCCTATATTTGTCTGTTTATTTGTTTTTCAACAAAATGTGTACATATCGAGTTGGTTGGCGATTTGACGTCAGAATCCTTTGTCGCTGCGTTTCGTCGGTTTATAGCAAGGCGGGGAAAGCCGTTTGAAATATTTTCCGACAATGGAACGACCTTTGTTGGAGCTAAATCTGAAATCCAGGAACTCGGTAAGTTCATTTACCTTAACCAGAATAAATTGCAAGAATCTCTGAATACCTTTGGGGTGAACTGGAAATTCATCCCTGCCTTCTCTCCTCACATGGGCGGGATTTGGGAAGCCGGTATTAAATCGACGAAATCTCATTTGAAAAAGGTTTTAGGTAATGCCAAATGTACTTTTGAAGAGTTATCCACTGTTTTAACTGAAATTGAGGGCATTTTAAATTCACGGCCAATTACCCCACTCTCTCCTGACCCTGTTGATTTCCAAGCCCTTACTCCCTCCCATTTCCTTATTGGACGGGCACTTACTGCGCTACCAGATCCAGATATGACAGAGTTACCTGTGAATAGGTTATCGAGATTCCAATTCATCCAACGCTTACAGCAGTTATTTTGGGCTCGATGGTCCAAGGGATATATTTCGGAGATGCAATCTCGCACCAAGTGGAAGTCCAACCAAGGCTCCTTGACAGTCGATTCACTGGTACTGTTAAAGGACGATCATACCCCACCATTAAAGTGGCCTTTGGGACGAGTTCACAAACTTTATTTTGGCCCCGATGGAGTTGCACGAGTAGCAGACGTTAGAACGAGCTCCAAAATAGTGCGCCGTTCATTTGCAAAACTTTGTAAGCTTCCCGTGGAAGACGAACACTAGTGAAACTTCCTTAACTAGTATCTATCAAAACAATATTTTGTTTATAAAGTTTATTCGTTTTGTCTTAGCATATGTACATTGTATCGATCTTTTTTTGCTACCATTCGTTTGTTTTATGTCGGCATTGTATTAATGTTTTGTTCGCTATAATCAGTTTGTTTTGTTTTTACATTGTATTACTGCCCTTTGATGTTATGTGATGACTACATTTTTTTTATTGAAAGTCAATCCTTTCAAGGCCGGGGGTATGTTTCCGCAAAATTTATCACTACGGCAACCCTGTATAACCGGCCGAACCCAATACCTTATAAGCATTCTTTGTCAACCGTTGAACGAACAACATGTAATCGTAGTGTTAATAAATAACTGTTTGTTTTACAAAAATACTATTTTTAACCCGTGTGAAAAGTACAAATATCATCATAAACATGCACTCATGTTCAAATTAAAAAACCACCAGAATTTGGCGATGATTTTATCAACAGAAAAGGATTTGCTAGCATAAATGTGCAAGTAACTTGTGATTTGAATGAATTGATTACAAGTGTAGACGCTCAATGGCCTGGAAGTATTCACGATTCCAAAATTTGGAAACAGAGTTCTGTATATGAAAATGTGGCAAGATTCCGAGGAAATTTCTGCCTTCTCGGAGATACTGGATATGGAAATGCTCCTTGGCTATTAACACCTTTTAAAAATACTCAAAACCAAATTGAAAAATTATTCAATATCACTCACTCCAAGGAAAGAGTTGTAATTGAGAGAGTTTTTGGACAAGTAAAGCAAAGGTTTCCCATTCTAAGACACAAGGTTAAAACATCTTTGTCAAAAGTTCCAAAAATTATCGATTGCTGTGCTGTTTTACATAGCATTAGCAAGCATATACGAGATGATTTTGAGTTTGCATTAGATGAAATGGAAAGTCCTGGAGACTCCGATTACGTATGTGATGAAGCTGAAAATAGTACTACAATCCGTCAGAGGGGCTCTGAGCATCGTAAGAAAAGTGAACACTTGTAAATATAAGTAAGTACTTATGAGTAATCACTCAAAACTCGAAAGATTTTTCCAGTATTTACTTTCGAGAGAGTTCTAGTTTTTATTTAAACTAAAATAAGTATTAGCTTCTACTTAGAAGTTTTAGCTTTTTCTTATAAGTTATGACTTGCAAGTTTATATTTTTTTTTATTCAATGGACCCATTAATTGGCTTATCTTTTGAAGAGATTGCATAGCAAACTTGAGTATATACATACACTTCTCTTTAGGAATGTAGCCATATAATAGTCCTAGAGCTGGCACCAATTTTTGGGTAGGTATTTGAGGCAAGCTGAAAACTTGTCAGATACCTCTCCTATTATATCCCAACTCGGGATTGTAGACCTGGCTGGTGAGTAGCGGGGCTAAATCAACCCCTACATTTTTAAAAATATAATTTTTTCCCCAAAAATATATTTGAGGCATTTGTAGGCATTTGTAATACTTTGTGAATACGAAAAAAAATAAGCCAGATAACTTAATCGGGGTTTTTACATTGTCAGACGTGTGCAAAAATATTTTGCAAAAAATTTTAAAAAATGTTTTTGAGGCAACTTTAAATTTCAATGGAGTATTATTTATAACTAAAAAATAAGATTCCCAAAAAGTCAGATCATTTCGGTGGTGCTTTCTACCTGCCAGGTGATCAAACAAATAATGATTAGGTATAGTGTAACTAATGCTAATGTGATGACCTTGAATTGTATTACAAATTTCATGCAGGTTAATTTTAATCCACTATATTAGTTTGAATTACATTTGAAAAGCATTATTTCACAATATTCGAATTTATGAAAATATTTTATGCGCGCCATTGGGCCGCTTTTTCCTTCAAAGGGATTGAGAATAATGTTTCATCACATCAACAATAGTTACACTATACGAGCCTGTAGAGCTATAGAAAAGCTGTAGTGTGAGAGAGATCGCATAACGACAGCTGTCTTCGTTCTTGCTTGTCGCGCTACTATTGGCTCTGGCGAGGCCACGTGACTTACAATAACCCATGAGGTTTCTAGTTGAAATTTGTATAATATGTATAATAGTCGACGCAAGTTTATACCAGCGCTTCCGGAAAATATTAACGATGTACATAAAATTTTGAATTCGATTGACGTAAAAACTTCGCGTGATGGACAATTCCTTCATATTAATTGTGTGTTAAATAATATAATTGTGTTTACGTGTCTTTCCAATCTTAAAGCTCTGGAGAAAACGCAACGAATCTACGTCGACGGCACATTTGATTATTGTGCCAAATATTTCACACAAATGTTTACAATTCACGGTTTTTTACACGGACATTACATACCTTTAATGGTATGCCTTCTACCCAATAAAAAATCGGAAACATACGAAAGACTGTTTCTTTTGGTTCAAGATAAGTGCTCCAAAATTAATATTAACTTCGATTTTGAGGAAATAGTATGTGATTCTGAAATGGCCATACATAAAGCCGTTCGAAAAGTTTGGCCTTCCACCCAAATCATCGGATGCAGATTTCATCTCGCCCAGGCATGGTTCCGGAAAATTAAAACTATCGGTCTAGTTGTGGGATATAACGATGCGAGCAGTGATATTGGTCGGTGGTTGCACTTGACTTTTGGTCTTACTTATTTAGATCCTAATGAAGTGGGTGATTGCGTTGCGTTCGAACTATTCGAAAATAGACCAAATGACATGAGATTGGAGAAGTACGCTGATTATCTAATCGAGAATTATGTTGATGAAGAATCTCTTTCTCCACCGACAATTTGGGCCAAAAATTCGTCTGATCTCACGCGAACAACAAACGCTTGCGAAGCTTTTCACAGAACTTTTAACGATTAATTTTACAAAGAACATCCAAATATAATTACATTTCTTGAGAAATTAAATGAATTCCAAATCGAAACTTATATCAAGTTGCAAAGTTGTCATTTGAAACATTATGTAAAAGACCCTAAAATTAGAAATCGTCAAAAATTTATTGAAAACCTTATAGAAAAATACAAAAACTCTGAAATAGATAGAACTCATTTTTTAACATGTATTTCATTTAAATATGTAAAATTTTGAAATTCTCATTTGTATAAAAATTATTTATATGTTCATGCCATGAAGTTGAAATTAAAACCTTTAAACTATTTTCATGTTTTGATTTTATTTCTTCTTTGATCCGAAAGCATATACCTGATTGCGGGGACGAAATTACTTGTAGGGAATTTATACCTGTCAGCCATGGGGACCAAATTACCTTTTGAAATTCCGTGACGTCATCTTTGGGGACCAAATTACCAACTCCGCTTTGCATGGAGGTGATCACAATTCTCCAGTTTTTTCTTGAAAGGTTCATCTTCAGTGTCGGCCTTGTAGGTCGCACAAAATTTAAGGAATCGTGCTCCATTTATATTTGATGTATTTTTAAATGCATAAATTTCGCGAACGAATTGTTGTAAGACTGGCAAAATTTCATCACGCGAACCGGTAACATGCGCAACTCCAAGATCTGTCAATGCTTTCTGATAATTTTGTTTTTCATCAATATTTTGTATGGTCTTATCTTGCCTTTTTGAAAAAATGATGGATTAAGCGCTCTCTCTCACACTACAGCTTGTCTATAGCACTACAGGCTCGTACCTATTCATTATTTGTTTAATCACCTGGCAGGTGGAAAGCCCCACCGAAATGATCTGTCTTTTTGGGCATCTTATTTTTCAGTTATAAATAATACTCCATTAAAATTTCAAGTTGCCTCAAAAACATTTTTTATAATTTTCTGCAAAATATTTTCGCACGCGTCTGGCAATGTTGAAACCCCGATTAAATTATCTGGCTTATTTTTTTTCGTATTCATCAAGTATTACACTGCAGCATATATAAATTGCGTAGTGCCTTAAATATATTTTTGGGGAAAAAATAATATTTTTAAAAATGTAGGGGTTGACTTAGCCCCGCTACTCACCAGCCAGGTATACAACCCCGAGTTGGGATATAATAGGAGAGGTATCCGACTAGTTTCCAGCTTGCTTCAAATACCTACCCAAAAATTGGTGCCAGCTCTCCTACTATAACGTCTACGCAACTTTATTTGGCTTTTGCTATGGTCGAATTGTGTTGGAATTGTATTGTTTTGCCCCCCATGCAAATAAATACTAGTTTGTGAATATTGGAAAATATATATTTCCCATTTTTTACAATAAATTGACATGTTCTGCGAAAATATATTACATTTTTTATAATAAATGTTGAGATCTTTGTCCAACAATATTTTTTCCGGCGTATATCGCGATCATAACGCCAGTTCAGGTTTTATTTCGGGATAAATTGCCCCCGAAATAGCCACCAGTACACAATACGGGTCGATTCTCATAGGGTAATTTCCTTTGGGAAAGAAATGGAACGTTTAGAAAAGCTACGCTCTGGAAGTAATCTATTGGTGAATATTCATAATAAAGATATACGACATTTTCTCGTATGAATACGATTTATTGTCTTCCCAGTATACATTGATAAAATATATGATCTTTCATTACATTCCACCGGATAAAGTGTATGTCAAGAGTATACACTCTATCATATGTGGAAAAGACAAAGAAAAATGTGGGGTATTAGGAATCGCTGCAATTTGAATTTCATGTTATGTCATTATTCTAGCCTCCTTTTTTTCTGTTTTGGATGATTCCATACACCACATGTAACTC
>CAJUYH010005782.1:0-15347 GCA_910591685.1 Galerucella tenella
AGCCTTCTATAAATAATGTTTTCTCCATTATTGCAGAGTTAAATCTTTCAATTTGGTAATTATCTTTTGTCCTTAAGTTGTAATTCATATTCGAAGATCTTTTATTCAAATATGTATCAAAATATGATGGAGCCTGGTTATTTACGATTTTATAAATTAGTAACAAATTTGACTCCCGTATAAGCTGTGATACATTTAGAAAATTTAATGATTTTAACATTTCATTAATTGATGCATATCTGGTTGTGCGAAGTAAGATGCGCATTGCCTTATTTTGAAGGACTTGTAGTTTATGAATATTTTCATTAGAGCAGGACATCAATAGAGACATACAATAATTAAAATGTGGATAGATGATAGTGTTGTACACCAATTTTCTGCACCAAAGTGAAAGACTTTTACTAACTCTATAGAAAAATATCCAACTTTTTTTTCCTATTTTCTTGCACAAAAAATTTATATGTTTATGGAATCTGAGCTGAGTATCTAATATAACTCCTAAATATTTTATTTCATTTACGTATTCTACTATACTATTATTAATTTTAATGATATATTGACCTTGCCTGAAGTTATAACAATTTTGCTTACTATCTAGTACCATACATTTAGTTTTTTGTTCATTTAACTTTAATTTATTTTCCATCAACCATTCATTCAGGATGTCTAGCTCGTTATTCATAATATTTACCAGTTCTAAATAAGTTTTTTCTACTACCGTGCGCTTTAACCCACTTTCCCGCACGCATTTTAGCTTTGAAAGTGTCACTTTCCCGCACTAGTGCGGGAAAGTAGAATTATGCAAATTTTGACCTGATTAGATAGTTTTTTACCACAAAAGTTATAACTATTCTTACACCAGGTGAATAAATAGTCCATCAAATAAAATCAACATATTGTTTTCTAGCTTTTTGTTGCATTTTTAATTTTCTGAAAATATAAAATAATGAAAATATTTTGATATAACCTTGTAAATTATTTAAAGTAGTGTCACAAAACAACTATCAAACCACCCGGGTTTGATATAAGAAAAATATATCAAATGGAATTATTTCATCTACAAATAACTTAAAATTGTTGCCGTCACCTTCATTGTCATCTTTATGTGACCTGCAAATGATGCCATCCCCATCAACGTCATTCACTCACCAGTTAACACCAAATAACTCCACTGAACCGGCAATTTTAAGTAATTCACAGAATGCAACAAATTGTGTTTCTAATATTTTCTAATATTTCTATTTATAATAATAATAGTTTTTGGTCCAAGTTTTTTATATGTATGTTAAAATAAAATAAATTTTGAAAAATAGGTTGATATATTTTTTTGTATATACGGTCGTAGAAAAAATAATGTTCCTAACTCATGCGTAAAGTGTCTTTCCCGCCCTTGACCGCTTGCCCGAACTCCGCTTCGCGTCGTTCGGGTCAACTGCAGTCGCGTGCGGGAAAGTATCACTTTCCGCACTTGTTAGGAAAATAACTATTACCAGATACAGAAATCAAAGTATCATCTGCAAATAGTCGCGTCATTATACGCGAAATGAGGCCTGAAAAAAATTTTTTTTCGGGCAGCACCGATCGGAATGCGGTTTTCAGCATTCGCTTGCAAAAATTATTTGTAAAAAAGTTACCTAGTTTTCATTTGTCCAAAATCAGAAATTGCATTGTTGCAGCCAAAAATGCATTCGAAAAATGCATTTTTTGAGACGCTTGTTCAGAACTGGCCCAGAATGGGTACTCGGGGGTTTTCGAGGTCGCTGATCACGATTATGATGTTCAAATTGACACCCTGACCACCTGGGGCTCAGGAACGCCGACGAACGTCATCTCCGTGGAACACTCCCAGAATTCGTGCGGGGAAGGAAAAACATTTGGCGCCCGGGGGTTTTTTGGGTCGCTGAATTCAAATATGGCATTGGCGAACACCCCGGGCACACCTGGTGCGCCCCAACCTGGACGTAGACGTCCTCTCCGAGAATTTTCCTGACAAGAGTGTCAAAAACAACCCAAAAATCATTGTGGGGGAGTTTTATGGGTCGCTAAAGCAGAATTTGACATGCAAAACGATCCCCGAGCACCTAGTGCACCGCAACCTGGATCTGAATGTCTTCTCCGAGGTTTTTCCACACATTCGAAAAAGACGAACCGAAAATCGTTAAGGGGGGTTTTTTGGGCCGCTAAGGCAGAATTTGACATCGAAAACGATCCTCCGAGCACCTGGTGCACCGTAACCTCGACCTGAACGTCTTCTCCGAGGCTTTTCCAGATACATTCGAAAAAGACGAACCGAAAATCGTTAAGGGGGGTTTTTTGGATCGCTAAAGCAGAATTTGACATCGAATAGGATCCCCCGAGCACCTGGTACTCCTAAACTTTTATTTCGACACCGATGCCATTCCTATGAACGCCAACCACCTCGACGTCAATACTGAAATCAAATTATGAGACGATTTCGCAGAGTGTTTTGCGGTTTTATCTGTAAAACCATCGGAGAAGACGTTCAGGTCCAGGTTGGGGCGCACCAGGTGTGCCCGGGGTGTTCGCCGATGCCATATTTGAATTCAGCGACCCAAAAAACCCCCGGGCGCCAAGTGTTTTTCCTTTCCCGCACGAATTCTGGGAGTGTTCCACGGAGATGACGTTCGTCGGCGTTCCTGAGCCCCAGGTGGTCAGGGTGTCAATCATAATCGTGATCAGCGACCTCGAAAACCCCCGAGTACCCATGCTGTAAGTATTGGTATAAATCATTAATATACAGTATGAATAATAACGGTCCCAATACACTACCCTGTGGTACCCCAAAATATGTCTTAATCTCCTCTGAGCATTCACCATTAGTTTTAGTTGTCTGATACCTCTCGGTCAAGTAATTTTTGATCCAGTTCAGGACACTCCCCTTTATACCGTATTTTTCACATTTCACTACTAATTTATCTCAATTCACAGTTTCAAATGCTCTTTTTAAGTCAACAAATATACTAATTACAATATTTCCTTCATAAATTTTTTTTTCCTTATAGCGTTATAGCGTTAAAACTTGGTAGGTCGTAGAGAAAATGTAAAGAACTAGTTTTGTGCATTTCAAATTGCGCAATACTAGTTCTGCCTATTTTGTAATGCCCAATAGCCGAATAAAATTAAAATTTCGGGCTAGGGAAATATTTGTTGCTCAAAACTAGATTTGCCAATTTTTTTCGGGCATTGCCCGAATTCGACTATTGGGCGTAACACATATACCGCGCGACAACGCTATGTCACTTTCGGCTGTATTCCCTAGCGTTTTTCACCTACTTCACAGCATTTTATCACAAATCGAAGATATACATTTTGTTACTCTATAGGTATCTATCTGTATTTTTCAAAACCGTTTTCATATTCAAAATCGGGCTATCTATAACGCATCCAGATCTAGCAACAAAAGTAATTGTACCATGATTTCCTGCTCTTTGTTCACATAAAGTGCATACAAAGGACTTATTTTCTACGAAATTTCAACGCTATAACTTGAAAAACAACGAAGAATTTTCCAGTTCTTCCGAATTTTCTTCGCTCCTAACCATCCAATCACTTTACTGAAAAATTCGTTGTATTGGTATTTTCATTACCTACAATAAAATTCATCTCTCGACACCATTACGATTACTTGATAAGCTTTCATGTTATTAACAAAAAACTAAAAAAATCATTTTTCGTTTTATAAAAATTTCGTGAGAAGTATCTGCGAGTCGAAAATATATCAGGTTCCTATATTTTACAATGTTCGTTTTCTATTAGGATTTTTGTCATAAAAATGTAGGTATCTATTGCTTGGCCAACTACCTAAAATCCTTATGGAATCCTTTTAACATTTCACATTGTAATATCAAAATAGTCAAAACAATTCTAGAATAGCAAAACTTAGTGTTGTGTTATGTTGTGAAATTAAAAATAGATTTATTGAAAAACCACTTTTTGTGTTATATTGTCGAAATATATTAATCACTGAATGGTTATATTTACAAATAGGTAATTTTATTTTTGCTTTAAGACAAGTCACTTACCTTTAACTAGTAGTCCGGAATTTTCTGCAAAGAAAGAAGAAATCTTTATTAAAAAGAGAATTTGTTTTTTATGGAATATGTTTATTTCTAAAACCTATGAAAAATACTGAGATACGTCAACTTTTAACAACTATACGTTCTCCGTACAAAATTTGAATGTAAAGAGTGATTCACTTAAGTCTAACATAGTCGTTACTCTTTTTTTTTTATTTGTACACTGTATATTTTTATATATTTGATAATCCGGATCCAACATAAACAAAAAATAACATTACTGGGTTATCATATTAAAAGCATAATTCCCTACACTTTGGTTTTTATACAATAAGCTAAACAAAATTGATCTAGACTCTAGAAAATAAATAAAACCTGTAACATTCATGGATAATAGTTTTTGTCCACTACCACCTAATAATAAGTCGATATTTTACCTCCTAACAAAAGGTATATGGTACCCATATATCTACTAGAGTGAAGTATGGTTCATAATACACTGGAGTGTATTATGGTTCATAATTCACGACTAGAGATGGGGGTACAATATGAAATAAACTTTTAAATCTGTGTATTTTGTTCAGGAAATTTGTTTCTGAAATATATCGTATCGATAAAATATCGAAATCTTTAGTATTGATACGACATTTTCTAGTATTAAGTATTTCAAAACAATATATTTATAACGGTACGTTGTATTGATACTTTACACGGTATCGCCCATCTCTATATATGTCAAATTATTTAATTTTGACGTTAGTAATACCAAATTGTTACGAACTTGCTATATTACTGCAACGATGAATTCATTGAATTCGGATAGTGGAAATGAACGTACTTGTACTTCTTGTACACCAACTGAAATAAAAAAAAGCGGCGAAATTAACGACTATAGGACTGCTGCCAGAAAAATCGAAAGATAACTATTATATTTACATATTATAACTTCATGAACTGGAGGTTAGTTGACTTTTATTTAATAAAGAAATCAAGGGTCGTGGACAAAGTATAGTATTCTACTCGCAATTTATGGCCAATATTCACTCGGGTGACTTGCGCCCCTCGCCTGCGGCTCGGGACGCAAACGTCACCCAGCGTGAATAATGGCTATCATAAATTGCTCGTTCAATAATATACTATTAAAACATTTTTAGTTTTTGTTAGAGATTTTGATACACATACTTTTGATTAAGAATATCAAGTACCCCCTTTCCTATTTTACGTACTGTTTCCAAACTAAAATCAAATTGCATTGTATAAACCCAAAAATATAGGTACATTTATACAGGGTGTCCAGAAACTCTCCTGCCAAACGGAAACTACAATTACTAGAGGTGATTTTAAGTCGATTTAGCTCAAATTACCTTAATCCGAAAATGCTTTCTATAAGAGAGCTATAGCCCTTTGAAGAAGACGTCCTCACATGAGCTTTCTTCAAATTATTCAAAAATACCGTTACTTAAAATAATCAAACTTGGTATAATCAATAAACAGTTACCAACCAGTCGTTCGCTGTAAATAATTTCTTTTCAGATCCATCACAAGCGAGTCAGTCGGGGGGACCGACAGGTATTTTTATTAAAAAACTTTTATTTCCAAGTTTTTTATGTATCCGACACCGAATTTGGAAAATTCAAGATAATTTTCATAAAAAACGTTTTTTTGTTTCAAATCGATATCATGAACCTTTTTCGAGAAAAATTAATTTAAACTTTTTTTCTTTCTTACATAAAAAATCATGTTGGATTATAAAATTGTATCTGTAATATCAAGTTGGCTTTGGAAAATAAAAAAATTGTACAGATACTGGTAACAAGTCGTAAGTATTAAGTTGCTTACATTGTTTTGGAAATTTTAAATTGATTTTATAATCCTACGTAATTTTATGTAAGAATCACAAAAAGTTTAAATTTACTTTTTTCGAAAATGACTCATGATATCGATTTGAAAAAAGAGAAAATTTTTTATGAAAATTATCTTGAATTTTTCAAATTTGGTGACGGATACATAAAAAAACTTGAAAATAAAATTTTTTTAATAAAAATACCTGTTGGTCCCCCCGACTGACACGCTTGTGATGGATCTGAAAAAAAATTATTCACGCAGCGAACGACTGGTTTGTAAGTGTTTATTGTTTATGCCAAATTTGAATAATTTAGGTAAGGGTATTTTTGAATAATTTGAAGAAAACTCATATGAGGACGCCTTCTTCAAAGGGCTGTTGCTCCCTTAGGAAGCATTTTCGGATTAAGGTGAAATGAGCTAAATCGACTTAAAATCACCTCTAGTAACTGTATTTTCCGTTTGGCAGGAGAGTTTCTGGACACCCTGTATAAACATAGGTAGTGCGGAAAGGAAATCAATTTGTTAAAAAATTAGATTAGAATTAATGAAATTCCGGTTCCATCACAATTTACGCAAAATGCTATAAAATTACAAAAAATACGACCCATGCCTAAATCTGCCCACATCATATTTTATTTAGCAAATACCTATCAAATTATTTATTCTATAAAACTATTTAATAAAAGAAGTAGGTATAGTGTATGTAATCGCAGAAAATGTATTATTCATAGTTTTGAACCTTTTTTCTCAATATGATATCATAATTAGTATTAATTAATAATAACCGGTAATAATGAATTATATAACATTAATTGAAAAATATAAACTTACCTTCCTAATTTCCAATATTCAAAACTATGAAACCACACCATTAATGCACACTAATGTTTTTATTACTTTAATTTTAATGTTTTTCACTTTAATTTAATTATACTCGTACCGACAAATCTATACAACAAAGGAATTAGCTGTAGACCACATAGGTAGGCATTTAAAATTATCAGTAATGATGAGTGATGACCAAAGCACTCTGTTTTTTGTTAAAAAATTTTTTGCTAAGAAACCGACAATGTACGAATATGGTAGGAATCCAGGTACGGCGTAAGAAAAGACATTTAAATGTTTTTAAATATTTTTAATTAATCCAAGAATTCATAATTATTTCTAAAAGATCACGTACCAAACGGCAAACAGAAACCGAAAAGTACTATTTCTGTTTCATAAATGTACCTATCCAAGAATAACAATGTTATAAGGGTTGATATTAAAAATATATTTTACTACAAAATATTTTTTTCAAGTAGGGGAGCTATTAAAAATACATTCGCGGTTTGTCAATGAGGTACAATTATCGGATAAACAATGAAGTTTATAATGTATTTTTTCTACGACAACCTCGATAAATGTTCATTTTGTAACCGTATCTTCAATCATAAACAAGCACATTTTGTACAGAATTTCATTTTTGCATCGGCTGCTAGGCAAGTTGCTAAGCAACAGATGCGAAATGGAATATTTCGTGTTAGGTTTAGGTTCACTCAAAAATCACAACGACTACGGCTTGTTAAATTATGACGTCCAGCGACAAATTGATGAAATGTCAGCAGATCGTTTCTGTCAAAGTTTTAGTAGGTAACGAGTAATTTCATAGTTGTTTTCTACAAATACATATTTATAGGCTTCTATTACTGTGTACCTATTAGAAATAGCAATAAAAAAAATTTACATATTTCTTCAATTCATATTTCAATTCTGATAGAAAGCCCATTAGCGGGGAATTCGGAGTAATGAAATATTATCAGTTTATTTCTCTTAAAGTTTTTGCAATGTATGCATGTATTAAACGTGAACGATTTGTTGTCATAGAAAAAGTATAGTATGCATCTCGCAACAAAATGGCCATTTTGCACTCGTATGATCATACGAATTGCAGCACTTGTCTTCGGCTCGTGCTGCAAATTTCATCCTCGTGCACAATGGGCATCATTTTGTGCTCATTGCATAATATACTATTTATAATTAATGAAGGTACCTATAAGCTTAATAAATCCAAGGTGGTTTCAGTCTTTTTCGGCTTGATGAGGAGTTTCAATTTGAATTACAATCTATTTTTTTTAAATATGAAACGTCCTTTAATAAATAATAAATTAGGTATATCTCCTTCCATTTCATAAATGTTGGTATAATTATTTTTGCTATTGTTTATTACTTTTACCTTGTATAATTTTATTCGCATTGTAGAACCGGCCCATATATTGGATCATAGAATAATACCAAATTGGATCTCGTTCTCAATTGTTTTTTACCTGGCACAGTGCTGGCAACTTGCACATGTCTGGGTAACTTCGCGAAAAAAATACCAAAGAATCCACAGATAACCTACTTTTGAATCAACCAACCATAACATAACCTCAATTCTTAACAACAAAACACATTATTTATTTTTAAGATCCATATGAAAATATACGTTTTACATATTTACACTTTTAGACAATATGAACAAAGACAAAGGGCTAGAGTTCCAGAACATTTCAGAAGGCTTAGCAAATATTAGAACTGGAGGAAAAGTATTTTATAATCCAGTACAAGAGTTTAACAGAGACTTGAGGTAAAACTTTTTTAAAACCAACTTTAATTCCACTTAGCCACTGCTAGGTAACCAGTATATATGATTCTTTTAAAAATTACTACCAGTGTTTCAGTTATAACCACATTTGCACAAGAATATCTTAGAAGTAAGTTTGAAAAAAATAAAAAACGCCCAGACAATGCAAATATTGAAGACTCTGAACCAAAAATAGCTGGTAACAAATATGACGATGGGATTTATATTTTGGAAGCATTATCAGCAACTGGATTGAGAAGTATTAGATACGCTAAAGAGATTCCTGGTGTTAAAGAAATCATAGCTAACGACTTTTCTTCAAAAGCAGTTGAAGATATTAAGAATAATGTTAAGTTAAATGATATTGAGCATTTGGTTACACCACATCATGAAGATGCAATGTAAGTACTTGAAATATAACTTTCCCCATTCTTATTTTTCATTTTCAGAATGTTAATGTACCAGCATAAGAAACAGAATCAATTTGATGTTATTGACTTGGATCCATATGGTTGTCCATCCACTTTTTTAGATTCGGCTGTACAAGCAATAAGTGAAGGAGGTTTATTACTTGTAACAGCTACAGATATGGCTGTTCTAGCAGGAAATTCACCAGAAACTTGCTATTCTAAATATGGCGCTATTTCTATTAAAACTAAAAGTTGTCACGAAGTGGCCTTAAGAATTTTATTGCAGTGTATAGAATCACATGCTAACCGTTATAGTAGATATATTGTACCACTGTTGTCTTTATCAGCTGATTTTTATGTAAGAGTGTTTGTAAGGATCTATTCAGGAGCTCACAAATGTAAATTTTCTACTAGGTAAGTAATTTTCATATTAATTATTGATAATAACAATTTTATTTTTTCAGTAAATTGTCCCATGTATACCAATGCACAGGTTGTGATAGTTTTACGCTTCATCCTTTAGGTATAATTAAAACCAATGAGAATAATGTTAAATTTAAAATTCCGACAGGTCCACCAGTGTCTCATAAATGTGAACATTGTCAACATCCTCATCATGTAAGTCTTTTTTAGTTATCCTGAATATATTCACAATTTAAATATTTTAGATTGGTGGTCCAATATGGTCAGGTCCGTTACATTCTCTGGAATTTGTTAGAGAAGTTTTGAATACAGTTCCTGACAGATTAGGTACCATCCATCGTATAAAAGGGGTTTTAAATGTTATTTCTGAAGAATTAATTGACACTCCCATGTACTATACTTTAGAAAAACTTTGTGGAACCATACATGTTGAACAACCACAAATGATGCTGATAAGGTTAGCATTTTTCATAATAGGGTCGTGGCACCACTTATGGTACCCTACTTATGGCCACTTGTTTCTTTAAGAACTAAAATTAAGCGTTTTGCAACAATGTAAGCAAAATTATCGGTTAGGGGAGGTAAATATGCATGTTCCAATATATTTGGGTAAGTTAACAGTTAAAAAACAAAGATTGTTGTAAGCAGTGAAATAAATAGTTAAAGTGTGTAATACGTACAGGCATTTGCCTATTGTTATTGCTAAGAATTTACCAGTAAACATCCTGACAAATTTGAGTTTCACCAAGATTTTTTTCTGAATATTTGTAGTTCCAAAGGTAAAGTAGATATCAAAACCCAAGATATTTTTATCTAAATAATTTTTTTTAATTTCCTAAAATAAATATCAAGGTGGCCATTAGCAGAAACAAAAAATTAAGGATTCTTGAGCTATGGCCATATGGTGGCCAAAAGTAAAATATAAAATTCTACTTATGACCATAAGTTATATTTGTGTAGGTGAGTGTGTTATACAGTTACTATGTAAGGTAGGGTGATTTTATATTGGTTAAATTTGGTGCCCATGGTAAAATATCAATTGTATATAAATATGCTGCAACTGTACGTCAATGTGTTGCGAATAAAATAGAAATACAGTGTTTGAAAAGCATAAATAAGGAAAAAACCATGTTTGAGTAAGTACATTGAAAATGACATTTCCACAGTTCCTAGATCTGAAATTTTAGGATTGTTACCCAAACATGATCTCGTAGAACAAAGTAGAAAATTTGCTATAAAATTTTCAGGGAGTGTTGATGTCTGAAAAGTAACAAATTTCAATTGTTAAATTACATTAAACTTCTTAATTTAGATTACATTTTTTACCCTACCTTTTTTATTGCTTTTGTAAGGTACCTACCTATAACATAACACCATCCAATTTAATTAACAAATATGCATTTATCTTGAAAATTAGTGGCCATAAGTAAAGAACTAATGTCGGACTGATGGCCAAAAGTAAGGAATTTAAAATTTAAAAAAATATATCTAAATGTTTTTAATATACCAGATGTATATATTGTTGAAAACTACATACTTCAACCTATCAAATAGTATTTTTTATTTTTTTTCTGGTAGAATATTATTGAAAAATCGACCCTATAAAAGGATTATTGTCTTAAAGTGGCCATAAGTAGTAAATTGGGTAATGAAAAATTAAATTAAAAATACAGTGGGAATCTATTAAATTTATCACTATTTTGGTGGAACATGTATCTTGACATGTATTTGTGTGTCTAAAAAGAATTATTTTTTTTTTTAATTTCTTGGGAAATTAAACCACAATATTTTTAAATTCTTTATTTCAACGTTTCGGTTGCGTTCCAGATACCGTTGTCAAGAAAAAATAAGTAGAAATTAATTTTTTTATAATTTGAATAGTTGTTAATCGATACACATTTCAATACACAGATATGATCTACTATGAATGGACCTTAATAAAAAATTTTGCAGTCTTACTTCAAAATAATTTTTGATTGTCTAGTTGTCAAATTTTTTCTGTTGTGTCAGAGGGATAAAAAAATTAATTTCTACCTATTTTTTCTTGACAACGGTAGCTGGAACGCTACCGAAACGTTGAAATAAAGAATTTAAAAATATTGTGGTTTAATTTCCCAAGAAATTAAAAAAAAGAATGAATAATATACCACAAGGAACATACAGAAGATAAAAATAATTAGTTATGATTTAATGAAATCAATTTACAGGTCAGCCATACTTAATGCTGGTTACAGAGTATCATTTACACACATGCATAGAACATCTATAAAGACTGATGCCCCCACAAAAGTAAGAGTATGGTATAAATAATCTACAGGAATGTTTAATTTAAAGTGTTTCCATTTTTATTATATGTTTTTTGACTACTTTCATGTAGTTTGTGGACTCGAAACATGATTAAAATTACTATTATAACCACATGTTCTACAAATAACGGTTGTTTATCATCAGATCAGGTCGACTGTCACATGACGTCACGTGGACTTGGCCTGTTATATCATTTTCTCACTATATAAGGTGTGTTCTTTTTGACTGAGATCTCAGCTCACTCCAGTTAGAGTGATCTGAGATAAAGTGATGTGAGTAAGCACCAAGAAGAACGAACTACTCAATTAAAACGCGCGATCTGCCGACGCATGCGTGAATAAGAGACATAGAACATATAAATTCTCATCAGCATTTAATAATGTTATTGTATCCATAATTATTTCTCTTTTATTTAGTCAATTGATCATTTGTAACATTGTAACAAAAGAAAATTAGGCTATGTGTGTTTATATGTAAACAAAATCAAATATTTCTTCATCCCCTCCACTTTATTTCCGACTCAAGTCCAACTGATACCCCAATACATCACATTCATCATCGGGGAAGGGGGAGGAAAAATCTCAGCTCACTTCGAAGTGAGTAAATCAAAAAGAACGCTCAGATTACCGATCTGAGCTGAGATTAACCGAGCTCAGTCAAAAAGAACACACCTATAATCATTTTTGACATATGACATAAAACATAAATATAGAAGAAGTGATTAATACTATTGGGAAAAGTATAATTCGATAGATGGCGCTCTGAAATGTCAACGTCATCTTAGCAACGAGTAAAACAAATCAGATGCCGTATAAGCCCTTTGATATTTAAGTGGTTTTATTTTGCTGTTTCAGTTATTTTCAGTGTGTGTTTTGTAAAACTTTTGCTTTTTCTTCGATTGTGCTTTAGTATTTTGTGTTGTTAAACTAAATTTTGACTCCTAATATTTTTATTTTCGGTGTTATTGGGAAAAGTAGAATTCGATAGATGGCGCTCTGAAATGTCAATGTCATCCTGGCAACGAGTAAAACAAATCAGCTGCCGTAATAAGTCCTTTGATATTTAAGTGGTTTCATTTTGCTGTTTTAGCTATTTTCAGTGTGTTTTGTAAAACTTTTGCTTTTTATTTGATTGTGCTTTAGTATTTTGTGTTGTTAAAATAAATTTTGACTACTAATATTTTTATTTTTGGAGTAATAGGTATGGTTAATTTTTGTGAAAAGTACAACAAGCTTTCAACTGTTTAGTTTTAGGTCTGATTTCTTGTTTTTATTTTATTTTTGATATAATTATATCTACAAAAGTTTCAGGGAAGGTAGGTTTGTATTGAGTGAAAAGTACAACAAGCGTTCAATTAATTGTTTAGCTTTAGGTCTGATTTCGTGTTTTTATTTTATTTTTGATACAATTATATCTACAAAAGTTGCAGGGAAGGTAGGTTTGTATTGAGTAATATTTTTAATCTTTAATACCGACTTATTTTCTCTTTGATCTGTAATGAAAACAAAAAATAGAATAACATAACCTCTTCTATAATATCTCTGATTATATAAGAATATTACCTCACAAATGATGAGAGTTGAGTTAAATATAAAAACACAGTTTTAAACTTGTCACTGACACAAAATTGAACAAATAAAGTATTTCGTTGAATTGCATATAATACAAAAACAGTGCAAAACGAATTATTTTACTCGTTGCGACAGTTACAATTTTTTCCGCCAGAGGTCTCATTGAATTCTACTCCGCCCAATAGTCAAAAGCGCTCTTATCGTGCGGGTTCAAAGGTCACTAACCATACCTATGTATCAAATCAGAAGACACAGAGGTTACCAAAATGTGAGATTACAGAAGTTAAACGCAATAAAAGAAAACAAAAACGGTGAGTATGTCTTTGTTGAATCGCATGACCCGCATGATAAGACTGCATTTGACTATACTACTACTACTGAAACACAGACTTTGAGCAATAATTTAACAGCATCTATTATTATTATTAAAATACACAGCTTGTTCAATTGAAACCCATCTTTGGTCAGGTTAGCCTTGGAAACAATTGTAATCATTCAACTGACGTTTTTCAACATTAGTAGTGTATGCAAACGTCATACTGATCTGTTTATTTCGTTTATATTTGACAGCGATTTTAAGTATTGTGACTTTGAAATGGCGTTTGTTGTTAACAATCCGCCCAAATGTGATAATGCTCGTCCTCGTGTTGCCAACGTAGTGAAAGAAAATCTGCAAAGAAAGAAATGGAGGATATTAGAGCATCCACCCTATAGTCCCGATTTATCGCCTTGCGATTTTCACATCTTTGTGCCACTAAAAAAGGCGTTAAAAGGTAACCGTTTTCAGTCGGACGCAGATGTACAAAACGCTGTGAAAGAATTCTTCCAGCATCAGCCACAAGAATTCTATAAGCAGGGTATACATCGGTTGGTGAAACAATGGGATATGTGCCTCAATTGTAGTGGTAGTTATTTGTAACTGTACTTGTCAATAAATTTTTCCTGGACCAAAGATGGGTTTCAACAGAACAAGCCTCGTATATATTGGATTAAATTCATTTTTGTTCTTATTTATCAAGGTAATATGGGATATAATGAGATGTTGGGAAAAATCTCACCCAGCTTCAAAAAAAAGACTCTTAGAAGGTACTCCCGCTTTTCATATTCTGTCCAAAGATCCCGAAATGGAGTATTCTTTTAATCTACATCCTGAAGCTAACCCGGCATCTAAGAAAATGGGATTGGTTAGATTCCAAACAAATCCTCTACCGCATTGGGGTCCTGGATGTAAAAACACTGCTATGTACGTAAAATAGATTACTTTTATATCCTCGCGATTTATTAAGACAGGGATTTTTTTATTTTTATTCCAGGATCGGTGACCAGAAGATTCTAAAGAGTAAAAAGAACCAGGGGAAAAGGAAAAAAGAAGAAGCAGACAGCGCCGAACCGGAAAAGAAAAAATAATATTTATGACCGTTTTTTGTTTTAATAAAGTGCTACATAATCAAAAACGAATTTTGTGTAATCGGTTGTATTAAAATTAGACAGTAGTAGATTATTTTCATGTGAGTATTTCATTAACTCGCAAGTTATCCCACAATATGCTCATTTGAAGCGCTGTTCTATGATTTGAATTCATTTGGGTTATCACTATCGTTAAAAGGTTTAACTGCAGTTAATTTATACCATTTGTGTTGAACAATTAAAGGCAGTGTACATACCACAAAAGACAATCTCTACCTTTTGGTAGATCTATGATTTGGAGAGAGCAAGTCCATCATATTGATGATTGTGAAAAGTTTTAATGCTAAAAATAAAGCCTACGGAAATGTAACCTCAGCTGGACTTTGCTTCAAGTGACTCATGGTTGTGTTTCAGTTGAAAAATGAAACACCCTTCTAGAGTGGTACAACAGTAATTGTATGTTTAAATTATTTCAAAAAATGTAAAAAATTGTACTTACCATACTGAAACTTGGCTTAAAAACGATAAACTAAATAAGAACAACATAACATTACTTTAATTTTATAATATTTATATAGTATAATTCAGGGCTTATGGATCTTAGGATCCCTGCCCCTACATTATTGTAATAATAATAATAATAATAATAGTCACCATACTGTGGATTCCAGAGCATAAAATACTTCAAACTGAAGTATTTTACATTTTACGATTCCAGAGTGTCTAAATAGCAGATGATTTG
>CAJUYH010005782.1:15447-37544 GCA_910591685.1 Galerucella tenella
TATTTTACATTTTACGATTCCAGAGTGTCTAAATAGCAGATGATTTGAGATTTGACAAAAGAGGGGCCTGAAAGACCATAGCTGTTATACCAAGTGCCTAAGCCAGAGTAGAAATGTACATAAGAGTTTTTTGACAGGTATCCTAATAGGATACAGTCGCCTGAATAGGCATGTCAACTGGTGGAGAAGAAATAATGTGAAATGAAAGTAGAAATTTCTAGAGTGATTTACTCTGCAACTTTGTTATATTTCAAGTATAGATTCTCTCCGACATTTCCTGGATTTTTGTCGACTATTATTGTCTATATTCGGTAATTGTACGATTTTAAGGAAAGAAAGTGGAAAATAAAAAAAAGATGTGGGAAAATAAACATATTAATATTTATCGATAACATTTCTAAAATGGTAACATACATCAAAATACATACAAATATTTATTTTTTAAGTACTTTCAAAATTACGGTAAAAAAATAAAAATTATAAATAAACGTGATATTTAAAAAATAATAATAATAATAAAATATAAAACGTAAATTATATAATATAATATATATTAATGGAAAATAAAATAAAAAACAAAAATGTAAAAAAAAACATAGTTACTTTTAACTATTGTACTCTTCTGCAATAATAACCAAGCTCCTTACACTTCTGGCATAGATGTTGTGGATGGACTTTAGATTGATCCGAAACGTCTAATCCGTCCGGTTTTTCAAGTGGTCTCTAAAATAATAATAAATAACGATTTAAAAACGTTTATGTTACATCCAGCTCTTCAAATTTGAAGCATGGATCCTCGTTTTCGAATTATAGCATGCTAAAGCTGAAGTTTATAGATTTCAAAATCTTTATGGACTAGATATATAATCACCTGTTTATGTGGGAACACATTAATATGACATTTAATACATTCCTGTGCCATATTTGACCAAGAATTCCCTGACATCCATTTTCTTTTACATTTCGGACATTTATACTCTCCAAAACATCGTTTTCGTCCTTGATATGGAGTTTTTCCTTCGCCCTTTGGACGAGCCTTAAAAAGATAGAGCAATTTTATTGATTTTGTCTAAAAAAACAGTGTGGAAGAGAAAGTGGAATAAATATAGTATATTAAGTATTAAGAACGGTAAGGGTTGTTTACCGGTGGACGACAATGTTTTCTTATTTTGCTGGAGACCGGTATTATCCTTAACGTTCGAGATGCTTATACCAATTTTTGCGCGTTCGTATTGAAATAAATTTCTTCGAAATGAACGAAATGTCAAAAGTGGCATTTATACTTCTCGATCAGTTTAAAATTTAATTTGCATTTTGGCTAAATTTTTTTTATGCTATTTATTACTTTTTGTATTGTTCTGTTCGGTTCTGTTCATTAGAAAACTATAAATCTTCTTATTTTTTTTGTTCCTTTTGTGTAATGAATGAAGTATAGTATATTACGTATTAAGAACGGTAAGGGTAGTTTACCGGTCGACAGCAATTTTGCTTGATAAATCTTCTTATTTTTTTGTTCCTCTTGTGTAATGAATGGAGTAATATTTTATTTAGGACCACTTAAATGTATGTAGGGCCAGGACGTCGGTAAGTAATTTATTTTTTCTACTCTCACACTAGTAAATTCCATATTACCTACTATTTTTGCTTACTAAGTAAATAGATCATTACGGATACTGACATGTAATGACTAGCTCGTAATAAAAAAATTACGCTTCAGTTCTAGAAAAACAACAATTTATCACCAAAGCCTAGTCAGTCAATGGTTTCGAGTAACCATGGAAACGAGTTAGTAGAGGTTGTTTTGACGTTTAATAATTAATAAGACTCGCTGTCACTAGCTGTTAGTGTGAATGTACATGTTATTCATGCGTTTTATTTTTATTAATGAAGTTGTTCGTAGAAAAAGTATAGTACACAAATAGAGTTGTAAGCTTATTACATGCTTATAGAATTAACACACTCACCGCTACGCGGCTCGTGCGCAACTTTTCTATTCGCATGTAATAAGCAACTTACAATTCTTGTTATGTAATATACTATACCGACGTCTGAACGGTGAGTAAATCACTTACCGACGTCTATACTTACAAACCAGTAAACACAACCTACCGTCCTGACAACCGATGCTGTAATAAACAAAAAAGATCGATCGCGCAAAATAGTTATTTATGATATAAGTGTTAAAAGTACATTTTTAAGGCACGCATGTGAAGGTTTGCAGAATGAGCGAAGCGAATTCTGCAATTCACATGAGTGCCTTAAAAGGTTCTTTTAACACGTATATCATACAATATTTTTTCTACAAACGTTCAAAAAATGCAATAATACAGTTTGAATTAAATTTCAAAAACCTTTATCAATACATCCAAAGGAGATAATTTTAAATTATTTAAATTCAATTTTTTCTGCACATCATTCCTCCTTATCCACGGAAAATGGTAAAACAGCAGTGCAGGAAATTAATTTGTCAAATTGCACAAATTGTACTATTAATATTAATGTTAATAAATAAAATCTAAATATTTGGACGTTTGCTTTCAAAATTTGACAATTCACTTTTACCAGCAGTGCCATAAACATTTTAAGGCACTCAGTGTCTTAAAGTGACATTTTTAAGGCTTCTATGGAGTGCTAAAAATGGCATTTTTAACACGTTTGTAAAAAAAATATATTTATTTTGGTTTTACTCTTTTTAAAGTCAATTTGAAGAGGGACATTTGTACGGAACCCTTTGTGTGCGAGTCCGACTCACACTTTTATCAGCCCTGTTGGGTTGGCGGCGTGTTGCCGACTTATTAATATTTCCTTAAATATAGTAATATAGTTGCTTTAATTAACATTACTTAATTTCAATAAATACAACGTTAAAGATGACATTTTTGACTTTCACTTCTTGGAACGAATAAACCTCTGAAGATGACTTAACGGGCGAAGGCGCCAAAGATAAATATGAAAATTTGCTTTATGTTTTAGTTTGTAATATCTAATATGATTATAATTACCTCTCCGACAGATCTTTTGTATAGAGATTTTTTTTTGATAAAATAAATTTTTAATGGGTTAAATACTTTGAATTTGTGAATCTATTTATGTTTTATTTTAAGATCTATTAATCAAGTAATTGTATCAATTTTGTTTGTAGGTATTAACCAGAACTAGTTAATTGTTACCCTTCTTATTTGAAGTAATTATGTGTTGTGGTTTGACTTTGTGTTTCTTCAAAAACCTTTATTTAATTTTAACCACTATTAAGAAATGGTTAAACTCTCAGATTTATGTAAGAACCTATTTTTTTAGTGTATATTATATTAAACTTAATAATTTTAAAAAGTGAACAATAAATAAATACATTCAGCATTCTAAAAGCACGAAAGAATCATAAGTAAGTATATAAATCTCTGAGAAGCGAGCCCTTCTAGGGACCATTGAATAATTCACTTGTTTTCTACACTTCACAAATGTTGATGGATTGTGTACAAAATTATCTATAAATTTGATTTTTTGTGCCATAAATATATATCTACAGGGTGTTTCCAAATGACACTTACAACGTTTGCATATGTATACCTATCGTTAAATTGGACAAAATGATATCAGGATTGAGGGGCTCAGCTCATTTACTTTTCGAAATGCTGAAGTTATAAAAATTTAAATGTTCCAATTTGATAACTTTCAAATGGATGGATAAATTGATTTGACACATTTGGCTGGTTGGTTTTAAATGTAAAAGGGCATATTTTGATGGAGAAACAAGTTTCAATTCTTGATCCAGTCAGTGACGTATATAAGGGGGGGGGTTGGGGATTCAAACCCTCCCCATAGAAAATACAATAAAGGTACAATAATTTTTTATTAGCATACTGCCCCAATATGAGTATTCATCGGGATGTGGCAATAGAAATAGATTCCTCAACAATTGTGAATAATTTAGCTGAAGAGGTTAAATTTACTTTTGTGAGATTGATTTTCTGTTTTAATAAAAGCTTCAATTTTCAAGCATCTATCACTTTTTAAAAAAGGTGCTCCCAAATTAATATACAGGTAACATATCGGCTGGTATGGGAATGCGGCGAAGAACTTAGAAGACTGGCGAATCGGAACAGTGTAACACTGGAGTGGGTCCCAGATCACAAAGGAATTGCTGGCAATGAAAAAGCTAACGAACTTGCAAAAGCAGGATCGTCAACACTGATGAACGGACCCAAACCATCTGTAGGCATCCTCAGATGCTCCACTAGGTCATGGTTAAAATGATGGGTAAAAGAACAATCGATAAAATTCTGGAAGAATACGCCCAGGCAAACACATGGGAAGAAATTTATAAAAGAACCATCAGAAAAAGTAGCAAAAGAACTGCTCTCAATGAGCAGGAACAAACTACGCACCATAACGGGGCTTCTTACGGGACACTTTCCCACAAAGGAGCACCTGAACAAAATAGGGCTGTATAACGGAGACCTCACATGCAGGAGATGCAAAAAGGACACTGAAACAGCTCTGCACATATTATGCAACACAGGAGGCAAAAACTAAATGGAAGACCCCAAATCACTCCAGAAGACTTCTACAACCAACCAGTAAAGAACCTTTATGAGCTAATACAGGGAACGGATTGGCTGAATAGGCTGTAGTCAGAATGTTAGGAGAATCCACAATAAACCCAAGAGGCTGAGGTGGTGCCGGCGAAGGGACGGCTCCTTTAAAAAATATATATAGGTACATGGTTATAACCATTTCAGCAGAAGGGGGCAAAACGAGAAACGATGTTTAAAAATACTTTTAGATGCAGCTAAGTCAAAAACAAATAATTAAAAAAAAAACTTAACATTATTTATTGAACTTGGAAAATTGCTTTAGGTCGTGGCACTCGATTTTTTATTGCCTTAGGCGGCGCCTTCAATAAAGCTTTTCCCTTCCAAACCTATTAGATGAAAAAAACCAAAACCCTCCCCATGTAAAAGCTATAGCTACGTGACTGGATACAGTGGTGTACATTTGGAAGAATATGTCACCCTTCCCCTCCCTTTATCTACGCCACTGGCATTTGAAGCTATTTTCTTTTTATTTTGTATTCTTCAATGGTTTTCACGTAAAAAACGCATAACCTTTACATATCAAAAAATTTGTAGTGTTCAAGATATTGTAATGTTTTTCTTATTTGAATTTGAACGTAAAAATCTTCGTCAAATTCGTAAAAGTAAGTGGCATTTGAGTTTGAAGACCAAAGTGGCAACAAAACTGAATACTTGAAATTTATTATGCTAAGATAGCATAGCATAACCTTCGAATATGTAATTTACTAACGAATGTTATTTTTTTTAAACAAATATACCTACTAATATCGCTACTAAAAAATCTTTATCGTTGACATACGAAAAAATAAATTATTAACTACAAGAGGATAAGATAAAAATATCAGTGACAAACCACTCGATTGTAATTCGATGGCTGGTGAAGTCTCAGCACATTTTAACACCGATACTCCTACGATTTGATAAAGTTGTTATTGTTTTAGATTTCTTTTTGAAATTGATGCTGATTTTGCGTTAACTCATTAATATTCATTGAACTAAAATCGTTTCCAACGACTTAGGAATGCGTTAAAATTATACAGTGTGTTCACAAATTTATTGAAACTTCAACTAAAAGAATAATTTTATTTGTGTTAAAATTTTCTATTCTCTTAATTTCTGGATCCCTATAGAAAATCAAGAGGACAGATCCGTATTTAGGACCAAATTATTATTATCAATGAATCACTTTAAAAAAATGAAAAGGCATTATTTAACAATGGACCTTTTCAGTAATTCTTGTTTATTGGTTTAAATGAAAGTATTTTATGAAAAAATGTCCCCCTATTTTTTTATTTTTTTTTAGAGCTTGATTTCTATCCTAAAAAAAATATCAAAGGTATGGAAAGCAGCGCGGGGTTTTACGTTACGTCACTCCTCCATCCTTCGTTACGTCAAAGAGCCTACGACCTTGAAAACGACAGACCATTATTTCCATAGGATTTATAAAGTTTGCTTCCCTGGTTTTTGATTTTGACATCTCATGTAACCTTGAAATTTATTTTGATATTCTCTTCCATTTTGGATTATTTGTTTTTGTTTTAATGACAATATAAATTGCCCAAGCAAAACATTCATTTACGTTCCTTGAGATTAAAATAGACGAAAATCATGGTTCGAAAAAGCTAAAGCTCAAAAGAAGTTGACCAAAACGAGGAACGTTGACCTTATGACGTCACTTGCCCCAAGGTCAAACGCGTGTTCAAATTACCCTAATATTTGTTTAACTTTTTATTCAGCCTTCCGACATGTATATTCAAAATAAAGCTGCACAAAGTGAAAAATTATCAGTAAGCTTTCAAATAAAATATTTGTTTTGAGATTTAAGCATCTACTGAAAAGGCCCATTCCCGATAAAGTAAATTTTCAAATTGTTAATTATTGACTTACTTGTGGACAATCTTTAATGTAGTGCCCTTTTTGGAAACATAAATGACACAAATATGACGGTGGAGGTCTTCTAATGGGTCTTGTATCCAAAGCTAATTCAGCGAACTGGTCGGCGATGTCAGTTAAGGGATCACAAATGCTGGGATTAGAAAAAGGAGGGCTGTACAAGTTAAATGAATACTGCTGATTCGTAGAATAGCTATTCCAAGCTGGGCTTAAGAGTTTTGTCTGAAAAAATAATCAAATCAAAGTTTTAATTTTTCGAATAATGTTTTACAACTCAAATATTTGCCTTATTGTAGACATTTAGGTATTGTTGGATAGGTCTAAAAGCAGACTATCAAATATTGAGCTCCTTAAATATACAGGGTGTCCCAGGAGCTGGTACAAAAACCTAGCGACCAAGTAATGATAGTACTTGATCACAACAGATTTTTTTTAAATATTTATTTTGTGTCTTAGGTATAGTTGTTAACGAAGGAAGTAGAGCACAAATTTTATAATACAGGGTGGTTGATTGGTGTGATAAAAAGCTCGGTAGGTCTGTTAAATTCACACAAATTGTAGATAGCTCAAACTTTCATATTTAAAAAAATAGTTGCAATCTTACAGAGAGTATTCAAAATAACTATCGTTATAAGTTCAACGTCCTTTATAATTGGATATAAGAATTGAACCCCCATTTTCATCGAGCATTTCCCATTTTTAAAGTTGTTAGTTATATAGGGTATGTTTGATAAAAATAGAAGTATGGTAATAGTACTCTTCGACAATGATATGAAATAGTGAGTGATCCATTTAAAATTACTAATGTAGGTACTTGGGTTTTGTTTCACCGTGTTTTTCATTTAATAAATATTTGAAAATTCATTAGTGTTTGTGAATTTTGATAAACATTAAAAATGTTTGGCTTCAATTTACTTCTATCCAATTATACGTTGAACTTGTTATTATTTATAATGGAAAATTGGATCTTACTTTTGAATTACCCTGTATAACACATTACAACTGTAATGAGGAAGCAAAACCGATTTTAGAATTCAAGTAAAATATAGGGTGTTTCATTTAAAAAAACATTACTTTTATTAGTCATCGAGTTATGAAAGACTTGAAATATGAATTTTTATAATCAACTTTCTCCACGACTAAATAATAATGCACGAATTATTTTTACATATTTAGCTGCATAATGATATAAATTCTTCACACCAGTGAATAATAAAAAGAATTCACTCTCGTTAGCCAATCACATTCTATTATTATCAGAATTCACGCTAAAATGAATTAGAATGAATAAATCAAATCATCTCTTTAAAACGTCAAATACCTAAGAACGCAAACCGCTTCTGACAGCGCGTTGTTTGAAACGTCACTCGCTGAGCTCCCTCGTTTTGGAAACTTCATCCGCGTGAAGAATAGCCATCATTCTGCACTCGTTGAAGAATATACTATTCTTTGGCATCCTTCATGATAACACAGCTTTATCACACTAATCAATAATCCTGATGTATATACAGGGTGTCCCGTAAATTAGAGGCATGATAGATCGTTAAGAAATATTTAAATTACCCAAATGCAACTTTTCTCTAACCTCCTTGAGATACAGGCTGTTAAAAGGTGCAGAAGAAATACACATTTTATTTCATATCTTCTCGGGGGATGGAAGTACAAATTTAAGATTTTTTGTAGGTTATTGTCTCTTCGAAACACATCAACAGTATTAATAATGTCAAATTCTAATAAGCCAGTGGCGTGGTACGAGGGGTTCGTAAACTTTTATTGTACCATATTATTGAAGCACCTTGTATTTAGACCTAAAGACTTTTGTATGTAATTATTTATTACATTTCCTACATAAAAGGTAAGTACTCTTTGTTGAACTCGATAGAACATTTGCAAGATGTTTTTACTTTTTATTAAAGTAAGACACTTTTTTAAGTTGTTTTTTCTTAATTAAATTTGTAGTACCTACTTGAAGATCACTTAGAAATAATTTAAACACAAACGTTTCTTATGGGTTTGTTATTCATCATAGTTATCTTAGAGAAGATAAAGTATTAAGAAAATATTTACATACAAAAAATTTTAAATTTGTACTTATATCCCCCGAGAAGATATGAAATAAAAATGTGTATTTCTTCTACACCATAAAACAGCCTGTATCTCACAAACTAAGAAGGCTAGAGAAAAGCTGCATTTGGGTATTTTAAATATTTCTTAACGATCTATCATGCTTCTAATTTACCGTACTCAAAACGATGGAAAAGGCTATTGATAACCATATTAGAACGGAAATCCTAGAGAGACTACCTCTCCACCCATGTCAGCATGCTTACCGGGCAGGCAGATCTACGGAGACTGCACTGGTACAACTGACGGAGGATATCCGAGGTGCTCTACACAACCAAGAAACTGTAGTATGTGCATTTTTGGAGATAGAAGGAGCTTTTGACAATACTCCACATGAGGCAGTCAGAAGAGCATTGAACAGAAGAGGTGTAGATAGCACAACATCCAAATGGATGTCGGAACTGCTCACCACAAGAATAGCAGAGACGAGGACGAGCAAACACATTGTCTCCATCTGCACTACCAGAGGATGCCCACAGGGAGGAGTAGCATCCCCATTAATGTGGAGTCTGACGTTTGACGAACTCCTGTGTGGTTTGACGGATCTCGGAATATCCTGCCAAGGATACGCCGACGATATTGTCATAACAGCCAGGGGGAAATTCGGAAACACCCTTTGCGATATTGTACAAAAGGGTCTGAACTATACAAATAGGTGGTGTAGGCAAGTGGGACTTAGCATCAACCCCACTAAAACCATCCTGAAAGCCTTCACTAAGAAAAGAAAACTCAACCTTAAAACCATAAAACTTGATGAGAACGAGATTGAATGGAGACAAGAAGTCAAGAATCTAGGTTTAACTCTAGACAGTACACTCCTGTGGAACAAACACGAAAAGGAGATTAAATACAAGGCAAAAATGGCTATAATGGTGTGCAGAAATCTGGCAGGAAGAAACTGGGGCTGTAACCCAAAAATCCTAAGCTGGATGTACACTGCCATAGTGAGACCAATCATCACTTATGGAGCCATTGCGTGGAGTAGTCGAACTAGCCTATTGAGGACGAGAGAAAACCTCTCCAAAATTCAAAAACTAGCCTGTATATGCATTACAGGAGCAATGAGAACATGCCCAACGGCAGCCATGGAAGTGATTCTCAACCTCACCCCTTTACATATGGTGGTGGAAAGTGTTGCAGAAAGAACAAGAAACAGACTAAGTAGAGAGGGAATCATTAAAAAAACCACCTCCTCACTTCTTAGAAATCAGACAACCTGGGACATGCCACAAGACGGTATGATGAAAAAGTATAACTTTTCAAAGAAATTCGTTACGGAAATGAGCAACAAGAAGGAATGGGATCCAAATACCATTACCAGGCTTGGAAAGAATGCCATTCAATGGTACACAGACGGCTCAAAAGCAATAGAAGGAACTGGGATAGGAGTGTTCGGGCCAGGAACCAAACACTCTGAAAGCTTGGGAAAAACCCCAAGTATCTTTCAAGCGGAAATCCACGCCATAAGAAAGTGCGCTCAGTTCAATATTGATAAAGGATACAGAAGACAAAGAATTATCATAATGTCGGATAGTCAAGCAGCCATTAAGGCACTGAGCTCTTGTGTAATCAGTTCCAAAATGGTGTGGGAATTCCTAGACAAACGCAATGAACTAGGCGAGAACAACATAGTCACCTTACTATGGATTCCAGGACACACTGGAATAGAAGGAAATGAAATAGCAAATGAACTAGCAAAGAGGGGGACTGAAATACCTTTTTGGGGGCCTGAACCCTTTTGCGAAATCAGCCCCAATGTAATATTGGAAGAAATAAGTGAAGCCGAGAAAAAGAGAAGATCTGACCATTGGAGAGATCTAGTAAAGTTTTCAAAGACTCTTCTGGGTGACTACAACCTTTTGAGATCAAAAGAATGCATAAGTCAAAGTAAAACTGCGCTAAGAGTTTTAACAGGGATCCTAACGGGACATTGTCGCCTGAATGGGCACCTGAAAAAGCTCAAAATAGTGGAGGAAGAAGAATGCATATTTTGTGGAATGGAAGGAGAAACCTCCATCCACATACTTTCCAACTGCACAGCACTTCAGAATCCCAGAGCACAGCACCTAGGAGATTACTGGATAGAAGAGGAAGATTTGCCTAAGTTGAAGCCTGCAGATATCCTAAAATTCCTCCGGGAAATAGGACTAAAGGAACTACTAGTTTCTGAGACTCTCCTCAGAAACTGAGTAGAAGTAAGGGGGCACAATAGATCTTTTAGGTCTCAGTGAATGTCACCCCAAAAAACACAAATACATACATACATACCGTACGGGACACCCTGTATACTATCATTATTTTTAGATCCTCTATTATCTCCTAAGTTTTCTATACGAACTTTTGAGACACTCTGTAGATTTATCATGGCATAATTGAGGAAAAAGTAAAGGACTACCCTTGGGTTACATAATGTTTCATAATTCTTTAAAATAAATTAAAAGGATTTTTCAAAATTTGTTAGTTTAGCCGTATGCGAAAGGTAAAAAAATATATACTCACTTGATAATGGTCATTATTTTGATATTGATACCAATTGGTACTTGGAAACGTGGTAAACAATGAATTAACGTTTCCGGTGCAATCTTGTTGAGTCCTATTTATGCTCAAAGGGGACAAAAGACCATTTCCTTGTGAAATCAATGTTGCTGTAGGGGACATTTTGTTGAATTACTGAAAATATTGAAAATTATTCACTCGCTTCTATAAAGGAACAATATTTTAAATAAACCAAAAATAATATAACGGTAAATTGGAATTTTTATTTTTTAAAAGTTGCGTGCCATTGTCTCCTATATTCACATAGTATTATGTTTGGTCTAAATATAAATAATTTTATATTAGAGAAAAAATGATAATTGGCAGAAATTATAAGTATAGCTGGTCTAGTTTATATCAAGATCTAGCAATTATTTGTATGTTTTTGTAGGCTGCGTGTTTTCCTAGCCAAAAAATAGATGTAATCGTTAAGCAGTTGTTTTACCTCATCACGTCCATAGTAATAATTTCATATTAACGTTTTTTTAAATGTATTTTCCGTAAAGACCTTGTCAATTTATAAGAAAAAAATCACTCTATGGGATGGAAATCTATCAAAATATGTAATTAGATTATTTATTATTATCTACTTTTTGGTATTGGTATATCTCCAATTCTCTCAATTCTCCATTCTAGTTTGCAGTTCAAAAAAACAATATCACTTATTGTTTAACTTTTGAAGTACTATTCAATGTCCTTCGTGGCATATAGCCAGGGAAGTAGTTGTTGCTTCTTAGTGAACGGTCTTTGTTCTGTGATTTTAAAAACTTTGTATAAAGCATTATAATAGTATTATACTGTTACCTTAGACATCTATTATGTATTCTGTTGTTTAAAACCCAAGCAAATTACAAATCAAACATTTCTTCATCCCCTCCACTTTTTTTCTTACTCAAGTCTAACTGATACCGAGTAAATCAAGAAGAAACAGAACGCTCCTACTCTATCAGAGAATTAATTAAGCATACCCTACAAATTTGATGTGCTCTTGCAGCAATTGCAATTAAAAATATGTTCAATGAGCCTATCACAGGCACTCCGAATGTATTGAAACTCGAACTTGTATTACGCAATTTGGAAGTTTTAACAAAGTAGACCAGCGTGAAGAGAGCTTTTAAAATGGAAGTGTATCATTTCAAAGATCTTGAACAAATAATAACTACCAGAAACTAAAAAAAATTCCCACCTACTAAATACATTTCGACCTTGAAAATTAATCCCAAAATATTAAGAGGCTGTTTTTTCTTTAGATTTATGGTGCTAGACAAGCCACTCGTGGCTGCTTTCACACTCTTGTTATTGTTAGAGATTTTCAAATTACTCGGCCAATTTTTCCACACTGTATCATTTTCCTTCTCCTTCTCGATAAATTAACCTGAATGATCGTTTTCAAAATATTTAAATTGCGATGTTGTCAGATTGTCAGTATAATCGTATTTCTAATACTATTGGGGTTTTGAGGTTATGCTACTAACTGCTGTTTGCACCGGTTGCAGTTATCTTTTGGCTTTAGTAACTCATAATTAACTTTAACCATTGATTAAAAGTGAAGTGTTTTGCACCATTTGTGGTTAAGGTACTGGTTAGTAAATTATTTGTTGGGTGCAAGTTGGTATCTTGACATTTAGGAATGATTTGAAAAACAGCGATTTTGTTGGTAATAGTGGTGTCAAATATGACAACTATTAGATATTATATTTGTAAAATTACCCAAACAAAAGGTAGGAGTTTTCAAAATGAGCGGAAAGAGAAAAAGATCAACAAATTTCTTTCAAAATGAGAAAATAATGTGCTTGAATTTAATAAGGAAGTACCTACCTACAAGCAAATAATAGAATGCAAGGAAACAGGTGCGTTAAGCTGGAAGGATAAGGGACAGTCCTGGACAAAGATTGAGAGGCAGTTTAATGCTCAATCAGATAGCTGCAGATCTGTAGATGTTTTAAAACGATTTTATACAAATAAAAAGAAATAAATCTTTTTCTAAAAGTTGTTGCTTAAAAGTAATTTTCCCTCTGATATCTTCCAAGATTTCCAGGTCATCTTCATCTTCTTCAAAATCCATTAGAACCATATTTTATTGAAATAGGAATTTATCTCGAAAATTCGCCAAGTACTTCAGTTGATTGTCATATTGACATAACTTTAATTAATAATTATATATCTTGAACCCTACCTTATCTGTGGATTAAATTTAACTATTAATTATAGCGTTAACTCAAGAATAAATGTCATGGTGCAAGGAACATTTTAATTTAACTAGTAATTAAAACTTAACCACAACTTAACTAAGACCGGTGCAAATGGCTGTAATTTTTTATTTTATTTTTCAAGCTGAATTTTCGAGCGCTGACTTCAACTTGCAAGCGATTAATTCTTCAATCATAAACAATTAATATAATAATTATAATCATTCTAATTGGAGAAGATAGTGTTATTATAACAAAAAATTCAACGCTCGTTTGAATAACTTTTGAACTAGTAAGATTAACAAAAAGTAATAAGAGCCGTTTTTTAAAGATCGCTAAATTCTCTATAAGAAGGGATATAGGAAGGCCAAAATAATTGTTGACTCGGCAAAAACTGCCTTATTGTAAAAATGTGATGAAAATTTCGTGGTATTTATTGGATTATTTTAGTAGGCTGTTCAGTTTTTATTATTTTTATTATTTTTGGTAACTGATAAAATAACCAATGATCGGTTTTAAAAGGTCTTATTATAATTGCCATGTTGTCAGATTGTCAGAATAACATTAGTTCTAATACTTCTCTCTTTACTTATTTAGTTACACTGTATGTTCCTTGTGGTATATTCATCATTCCTTTTGTTATTTATTTTGGGAAATCAAAAGACATTTTTTCAAAATAAAACAAACAAAGATTGTGATTTGATTTCCCAATTTTATCCTCTAATTGAAACTTGCAGAAAATATATTTGCTAGTCATTAAACGGTTACAAAATATGTATAATCATTTATTTGACATTTGTACAGTTGAATTTCTGGACAGAATAGTTATTTCGGACCGTAGTGTACCTGCTTTTAAACTACGTCATTTGCTTTAGTCACTTCACTATAAGTATGAACAGACTTTAAAAATTTGTTATGTTTGTTCGATATATAAATTTTTGTATATAAAAATATGTATAGGTCGTTGTATCTGATGAATTCATACAGCTATCAAAATTAACGAGCGTAAATTGAAAATAGTGAACAAATTAAGGACAATTTCCACCCAAAAAAACTATTTTTAAAATTTCATTTGACAAATATAATTTGTAAAGAAAGCTTGCTCCAGATAACCTATACAACGCAAAGTTATTTCCGGTAATGCGTTTTTTTACTATTTGGCACAAACCTCATAATACATACACAACAGACGTAAGAGAAAAAATCTACACCGACACGTGCATTTTAACAATAAGGAAATAAAAATTTAACAAAAAAACCTCACCTTAATTTCGAGTGAAGCACTAGAGAATCTCAACCAACTCAAAAACTGAATTATTTTAAGATCTAAAAGAATAGAATTAAGTTTATGATTTCTTGCCAGAAATACCCGCCGTCCATAAATAAATAAAAGAGTGTCAACTATTATTATTATTATCTCTCGCACAACTACTAACAACTAATTGTTTATGATTCACATTTTGATCGAAACGAATTAAGAGGCGCACATATGTTCGCTTAATCAAGGGTGCTAGTGTTATGCATTTGTTAATTTATTCTGTCTCTCTGGATTCTGGATGGCTGTGATGTACGTATACGTCACATAAGAGTTAGACGTGGTGGGAGTGCTTAGCTCAGCTTGAAGGAACTTAAAATAAGTCCAAGAGCAGGAAGGGTTTCAGTCGGGTTTTAAAAATATTCTTCACACCCAACCATCGATTATATTTATTTTGTTTTGTCAACGCAAATTATATTTTCACATTAAAACTTAAACAAAATAAACAGACATAAAAAATCAATCTGTTAATATCAAGTGTAATTAATAATTATTATTTCAAACTACGTACAAACAGGTAGACTCCGTTTCACATAAGAAGAAGCCAATCTACCATGAAAAGCTTAAAAATGCCATTTTCTAGCACTAAACCCTCTTCGTCCGGTGAAGAATTCATATTATCTGACCCTTTTGTGGGTCTGTTTCTATGCTTTCTACACCAAAACGATTGTATATTCACACCAAATTCGTGCGAATAGGCTGAGCACACTCGAGCAACCAAATGCAAGCGCTCGCGTGAGACCAATGTATTTGAACCCTAAGCGCTGTTTGTGTCTTATTGGGGTGAAAATGCTACTGTCTCGTTATTTCAATTCAGCAAACTCTTCTTTCTATTGCTTAAAAATTACAATCTTCAAGTTGTTTTATGGGTGTTTTCATTGATATAGGATGGTGAAACCCTATATATTTTATTGTTCCCCAATGAAACAAAAGTTGCTCAATTTCGCAAATGAAATTATGATGTTGCCACGTTGGGCGACAATGAAACCAAAATGTTGAATGACGAAAAAAATGAAAGTGAATAATGTAGGTTCTTGCCTAACTAACCAATTAAATTTGGAGGTAAACTAAGCCAGTTCGCAGGGCCTTGTTACCTTAGGTATTAATATAAAGAAAAGAATTTACCTAAGCAAAACTAGTAAAAGAAATAGAAAAAGTAATTTTAGTGCGCCACTAATTTTCTTTCCTAAAAGTAAATTAGAAAGAAAATCAAATTTAATGGTCAGCTAACTTTTAATCTGTTTAAAAGAAAGAACTTAAAGTTTCTGTATGATAAATAAAACTAACAGAGTAAAAAAAATGTATATAATTACAGTATTGAAATTTACATTATTTAAAAAAAAGGGCTAGTAGCGAATACAACAAAAAAAACATAGCACAATAATACAGTTGTTTGAAGATGAAGATGATGTAGCTGTCGCTTTAGGTACGACGGTTTGACTGCAGGAACGGTATTTAGGAAACTTTTCAGTTTAACAGGAACTGTTTGTCACATTGGAACTGTGATCCAGAAGCTTGTTTGCCACACAGGAACTGTGACCCAGAAAAATTGTTTGTCAAACAGGAACTTGTGCCCCAGAAGCAGTCAGACTTTCCAGGAACTGTTATTCCCAGGAATTGTATCTCCAGAACTGATTTATATCCAAAGAAACTGTGCTCCAAGAAACTGTTTTTCCCAGGAACTGTTCTTGTGTGGCAAACAAGCTTCTGGATCACAGTTCCAGTGTGACAAACAGTTCCTGTTAATCTGAAAAGTTAGCTGACCTTTAAATTTGATTTGCCTTCTAATTTTCTTCCGGGAAAGAAAATTAGTTAGGTTAGGAAAGAAAATTAGTGGCGCCCTAAAATTGCTTCCTCTTTTTTTCCTAGTTTTGCTAAAAAAATAAAAAATTTTCTTAAGATCAATAAGGTAACTAAGCCCTGCGAACTGGCTTAGTTTACCTCCAAATTTAATTGGTTAGTTAGCCAAGAACCTGCAATAATTACCATCACTTTTTTTTCAACGACATTCAATCTCATTATTTGTTTCATTGGCGCTCAACGTCAATCAACATTTTGGTTTCAATAGGATCTCAGAACTACAACTATAACTCCATCTATCGTATAAAATACAGAATATTTAACAATTATTTTGAAAGAAAAAACGCCCACATTTTTTGGATTCACTTAATTTTCAGAAGAACATTCAATTCCTTAATAATTTCTTATCCATTTATTTCTAATTTAATACAAAAAGTAATAATTTCTTTTTCGTTAAATTTTTTTTAACAAAATGAGCGAGAACGGTACTGTCTATAAATTACCGAGCAATGCTCTGATGTGTTTCTGGTGTTCCTTGTATTCCCTGTGTTTCGTTTGTTTTGTGTATTGACGAGATACGGGATTATGTCTTTTCATGTAAAAACTTCCTGTTAAAAGATTTATGTTTTTTTTAATCTTTAGGGTCTTTAAAAAATACGGTTGGAAAAAATGTGTCATTTTTATTTGCAAAAACTTTATGCGTTATGCGTAATAGCAATGAATTTGGATAATATTAAGCTTGGAAGGTAACTCAAAATTTTTCTTTAAATATACAGGATGATTCATTAAGAATGTCCAATCTCTGAATTGTAGATTCTAGACCTCAAAATATGATGATTCTGCTCAACATGCCCTATGCAAATATTGCTAGTTTCCGAGATACGGGGTGTTCAAAGTTTGAATTTAAATATTGATTTTCGCAAAAATTTTTGGTTTTCACAATTTATCTTTGAAAATTGGCAATTTTACGTCATAATTTGCACTCTAATTTAACATTTCTAAATAGAGGGCGCTAGTTACACTTGTTTGTGTTAATTAAATCAAAGTAAACTTTTTTTGGGCTAAACTTACAACAAAAATAATGAAAAAAGATTAAAAAGCGTTAAATTCTACAAAAAAAAGTTACTCTTCTTCGATTTGTGTAACTCAATCGGTTATCGAGTTATTTGCTTCTAAAAAGTTCAATACATTTTAATGTTTTCATAAAAAAATTTATTATTCTTTAAATATGTAACAATGACAAATTTGTAAACAAAAATAAAAAAAATAGAAAAAATGCTCAAAATGCCCACCATTTACTTCAATACACTTTATGAGATCCGCTTTCGTAAAGATCTCTTAATATCAAAATTACATTCGTGAATTAAGCCGTGGTTTAATTTTTCGTTTTATTTTCAAGTAGGCTTGTGTCGCTATTAGACAGTTTGTGTAGAAGCAAAAATTTGATGATAATAATAAGAATAAGTAATACACTTGTATACCATTTATTAACAATTTAGTAATTAACAAGTGTAATAGTTAGCATAAAGATTTTCTCAATAATGAGATGCGCGATATGATTTGTGTGTTTGCTCAGTCAAATTATAGTGGTCCAGCTGCGGCTCGTTTAGACCAACGAGGTAAAAAAGAAAGAGGAGTGAACATAACAGTATAAAGAATCATCGACCAAAGTGGCTTCTGAATATGGCCGACTTCCGTAAACAAACCAGAGGCGTACATTAAATTATTCAATTAGGGGAAAAAAAAAGGTAGAACGTGTCGCGGGACACACGGTAGGAACTTTAGTTCCTTTTAAGCAAAATTTATGTAATACCTTTGACGTTATAGATAAACCATTTGCATATTCTTTGGTGGTAGACCCGGGTTCGATTCCCTGAGAGTAATTTTTTTTATTGTTAATTTTATTTTTAAATAATTATTCTGCTTGATATTAATAACGACAACAGGTAGACGTTTGAAATATTTAGCAGAATATTCATTATCACAGATAATGGTACGGTACCCTTCATGAGGTAGTCCGACTGGCAACATCTACTTATAACAGTATCGTATATTTAAAAAGGGAAACCGTAGCATTATACAAATTGGACATTCAAGAACTGTACGTTTACCACAAAAAAATTAGTGGAAACATAAAATTGAATTGTTAAATTTTCAATTTGAAGTTATATTACAGTTTATAGAAAACTTTATCCTCGTGCGATATGGCCATCATATCCACACTAGTTGCACAAACTAGGTACTATTTCTATCAAAATATGCCCTTTTACATTTAAAAAAAACCTGCCAAATGTCAAATCAATTTATCCATCCATTTTAAAGTTATCGAATTAAAACATTCAAGTTTTCAAAATTTCAAAACCCTGTATTTCGAAAAGTAAATGTGCTAGACTCCTTAATCCTCATGTCATTTTGACAACCGATGCTGTAAATAAACAAAAAAGATCAATCGCGCAAAAAAATTATGGAAATAATAGTAAAAATTTATCCGAACAAATTCAAGTAGATCACCAGCACTGCGAATACCAGCTTTGCATAGAATTTTAATATAGCGTCGGTGGTTCAGTGGTAGAATACTCGCCTTCCACGCGGGCGGCCCGGGTTCGAATCCCGGCATTCCCGGCCGGAGCATATGAATCGCTGCATCGTAAACGAGAGAGAGACTGAGGAGAGAGCACAAGCGCGCAAGCAAGGCACATAACGAAGCAACGTAACATAACGTAGCGTAACGTAACGCGTAACGGTCAGATCTTTTGCGTCGCGACCCCCGGTCGCTCAAATATAACCTGACGTAAAGTACTAAAGTTCCAAAAAACTCTCATATGCATCTTTTTAAGGTGGTACTTTTTGTTGTTAGGGAATTGATACCAGATTTTGGTACATTCAAAAATTTTATAACACTATAATTAATAACCTTTCTAATACTGAAAATCACTATTTTTTTAACGGGGCTCTCAATTGACACATTTCAGTATATTAAGGTTATCTACGTTGACACAAGAATTGATGAATAATGTCACTAATGTGGCTTCTCAATATGGCGACTTCCGTCGAACGTTGGTTAAATCACTACCACGTTTAACTTCCATCCTTTTTCTATAACCTCATTGCATTAGACCTATAAATTTCAATGTTTATTAATTTTAAAGCGGCAAAACATAGTGATTGACAGTAGCAAACGATTGACATAATAGGAAGGAACGTCTCTCTCTGTCTCTGTCAGTGGCGGCTCGTCAGTGCCCTGTGAAAATTCAAAAAGGAAAAAATTAAAAGCCAAAATTACTCTCCTTTATTTTTTTAATTAAATTTCTCTTCTCCTGCTGAAAGTATAAACCATAAAGCCTGAAACTTGTAATTGTTACATTATGAAATTTCCCCAACGTGCGCGTTATTTCAAATTCAAAGCGCGGCACATTGTCACGTGGAAAACGTGCGTTTTATAATGAAAGAGTTATATTATAGTGAAATGAATAAAGGACAACGCACTTTGTTATTCAGAGACCGATAGTGTCCAAAATATAAAAAAAGGAAGATAACTATTTGGTATTTAATTATCAGATCTAATTCGATTTATTTTTTTGTACTTCTTTGATTATTGAGGCGCATATATACTGGGTGTTTAATATCTATTGGGACATAGGCTACGGACGCATAATTTGGACCAAAATTTACCGATAGAACATACTAAAATATTGTTATTGGAAAATATACCAGAAAATGAATGAATAAATGAACTTATTTAGTACAACGATTGATTGATAGAGTTGACCATGGTGAACATGTGAGTCTGGCTAACGTTACATACAAGTGGCCCTTAGTGGTAGAGATCATATAATAACCTTCTTGGTGTGCGTCATCGATTGTTAATGTCCTTCTAACACATTACGTCGGAAGAAATTGAAAAAATGCAGGTCTATGATTAATCCTAGTCAAAATATCACAATAATAATGAAGTTAACTGTATAAACCCTCACTTCGTGGAATCTACTCATCATATGGTTTTAAATGAAACTAACTGTTTCTAAATGACTCCACAATATATTTGAAAAAATGTGTAAATTGCAATTTACACATTTTTTCAAATATATTGTGGAGTCATTTAGAAACAGTTAGTTTCATTTAAAACCATATAATAATAATGAACCTTTTAAGGGGCATCTACCAAATTCGACCTTGCTTTGTATATTTTTTTTGTTTCCCTACGTCCTCACGTTTAAGTTCACATAACGAAAATTTTATTAGAAATATGGAAGATCCTCAACATGTAGGGTAACCAAGCGGTCCAAGCGGATTTTGGTTCACATACTACTCTATAAGCTTCGTCAGTACTGAACTGGGAGACTGCCGAGACCGGCGAGCGTTGTATCAACAATGGAACGGCACGAGACTACCGAAGCAGAGAGACAATGTCAGTCATAGAAGGATAGAAAAGCGAGAGATGGATTTTTATCCGATATTTTAGTGGTAGCAACCGAATTTCAATAAGGAATTGTACGGTCAAGTAATTTGAGGATTCTGAGATTTTTATATAGTATTCATAAAGCTTCAAATTAGATTTTTTATCAATTAGTTTTTTCATTTAATCCATATTTAATTCTTTACAAGGGCTCAAACTTTGCTTAATATGTGTAATTACCTAATGATTCGTATTTTTTTCAACAAAATTTGGTTAGCATTTCATAGTTTTTATTCGATGAGAACTCTAAGTTCAACATTAATCTACATGATATATTTTTTTCTTAATTTTCAATACATCCATTATCTCAAAATTATTTGCCAAAAATACTTCGATATTTTGTCAAATCGCTACCGATAGATTCCCCTTAAATGTATTACAAACGTTAACGCAGAAAGCACTGCTATAAAGCAAAACACTATTTTTTCATACGTCTTTTTCCAATGTCCCTCTTAGTTCTCGTCAGGTCTTTACTTTGTTGTTTACGGTCAATTATTATTCATGAAAAGTGAATAACAGTCTCATTGTTATATTTATTCAAATAATACAAAAAATGCCTAGATACACGGAAAAACATCAGCATTTTGAAAGCTCTCAAGTATTTTCAGTGAGAAAGAGAATCTGGTAATTATTCATTTCAATAGCCTTTTCGAATTTGGCTGAATACGATCCTAATCACAAAACAGTCTAACCTATAGAAGTGAAAGTCCAATAGGATTACCTAGAATGAAAATATTCGGTGTCAAACCCATCCACCTGAAGCGCTAGTTGCAATTGAGTTGTCGAAATAGGCAAGGCAGCTGAGGCCGAAATACAGAATAAGGGAAGAAGAATTTTAGCGATCGCAGTGGATGAGTTCAGAACTATTTCATAGCGCTTTTTTTAATGGAAGTTTGTTTTTGAATGACTAATGCCCGATTTCACTAACCATTTCCGAGTCAGGTAATACCTAAAACGAATTTAGGAATTCCTAAATGCAATTTACATTTCACCACGCGCTAAGTAATGCCCAAGAGTGATAATATTACGTATTTCCCATCACTTTTTGATCAGGAACAGCTTTGCGAGTGAGGCCCCTCAACTTTGTAGGATTTATAAAACTGTTCAGCGCTTAATTCCTTCAGTTTTGGATTGCGAATAAAGGCAACCCATTCATTCAACAACAAAGGGTCATGTTTGGGAAACCTATGTCGTTTTGATGTAATGTCTGT
>CAJUYH010005783.1:0-22093 GCA_910591685.1 Galerucella tenella
TCAGTTAAGAACTAAGGTCTAGATCAGAATCAATGAACACAAAATAGTAGTTTGTATAACTAGTGCGCAAAGCGTCACTTTTCCCACGAGCCGTAAGGCGATTGTCGCAAACCTAGCGAGTGGGAAAAGTTATTTGCCTACAAGTTGTACACAACATTTCTTCTACGACCACATTTATTAATGAAAGAAATTCACCAGAAGGGGGAAAAGAGAAGGACTTGGCCCTCTGACGTTTCAAGGTGAACCAATACGATTGTCGGATAAAGTAAAATATCTTGGGGTTATTCTAGACCCAGGCTTAACTTGGAACCGACACCTCCAGCACGTGATCAAGAAAGCAGAGGTGACCTTCATGGTTGCCAGACGCAATTGCGGCACTAAATGGGGACTTGAGCTTGAGGAAGAGAACGCACCACCACTTAGTAGAGCGAATGAACTGATCTGGTATACAGACGGATCAAAAAATGAACTCGGCACCGGAGCGGGCATATACAGCAAGACGAGCAAATATGAAGGAATCGTCTCGCTAGGAAAATACGCCTCTGTATTTCAAGCAGAGGTCTATGCAATACTTGCATGTGCAAGGGCAAATAATATGAGAGCCTACAACAACAGGCAGATCAGGATCTACAGTGACAGTCAAGCTGCCCTTAAAGCACTTCAGAGCTATAGGGTGACATCTCGGCTAGTATGGGAATGCGGCGAAGAGCTTAGAAGACTGGCGGCTCGGAACAGTATAACACTGGAGTGGGTCCCAGGTCATAAAAGAATCGCAGGCAATTAAAAAGCTGACGAACTCGCAAGAGTAGGATCGTCAACTCTGATGAACGGACCCGAACCTGCTGTGGGCATCCCCAGATGCTTAACGAGGTAATGGTTAAAAGGGTGGGTGAAAGAACAACACAATAAACACTGGAAGAATACGACCAGGCAAATACATGGGAAGAAATTCATAAAAGAACCATCAGAAAAAGTAGCGAAAGAACTGCTTTCAATAAGCAAGAAGAAACTACGCACCATAACGGGGCGGGGCTACTTACGGGACACTTTCCCACAAAGGAGAACCCAAACAAAATAGGGCTGTATAACGGAGACCTTACATGCAGAAGATGCAAAAAGGATACCGAAACAGCTCTGCATATACTATGCAACTGTGAGTCGCTGGATCACAGAAGGCAGAAACTGTATGGCAGAACCCAAATGACTCCAGAAGACTTCTACAACCAATCAGCAAAGAACCTGTATGAGCTAATACAGGGATCGGATTGGCTGAATAGGTTGTAGTCAGAACACTAAGAGTATCCACAATAAGCCCAGGAGGCTGAGGTGGTACGGCTCCTTAGAAAAAAAAATGAAAGAAATACATTTATTTATAATATACAGTAGATACTCGATTAACCGGACTAATTATTGTCGTTAGGCATTCGGATAATCGAAAATCCGGATAATCGAATGTACTAAGAAAAGCGGGTTTTGTGCATACATATGTTGTACATACGATGTTATGTATGTTATTTATTAAAAACAACAAATACATATCAATGAAAATCAATGTTTATTAAGAAATTATTAGGAGATACATCTTCTTAGATTATATTATACACACATGTACGTACATAATAAAACGTTCATGCTTGCATAAATTTGACTTTTAGGTAATTTTAATATAATGAGTCGGTAGTCCGGATAATCGCGAATCCGTATAACTGAGAGCCGGATAATCGAGTCTCTACTGTAGTTATTTTATTTAAACAGAAAGAACTTACAATATGGAAATAAATATAAAAATGTATAATTAATTGTAAAACTTTAACCCCAGGTAACAAATTTTCGGTTACAGTTCGAGCCTTTTCGATAATATCTGGAGGAGTATTTTCAATGTCCGAATTGGACAATTCAAAAGATACATAATTTTGATCTTGGTTCATAATTCCTAGAATAATGCTTAATAGGTTAATGTTTTTATAATTAATAAATTAAAATAAATCGTTTACTTAGGTACTTTTTGTTTAAATTTGAAAATTGTACACTAATAAGAAATTCACTATTAGGTTGAATTGTCAGAAAAAGTTGACAGGTAGCTTTATTTGACATTTTGGTGCGGAAAAGTGACATAGCGTGTACTTACTTCTCCAACGGTTATCAAAAGAATTAAGAAAGGGCCTGATTTGCGTATAAAAATTTGTGTAGAAAAGCGTGTTTTGCATAGTGGTTCTATATGGGCCATCCATGAAGTACGTCACACGTTAATGAGGAGGGAGGGTATCATCGAAGTGTGACAAGGGGCATGGGGGGGTCAATGGTTTTGTGACGTCACAGGTTAAAATTTAAAATACTAAAACGCAAAGTTTGGATGTGAATTAAAAACTTAAGAAATTAACGAACTTGATCTATATTTATTATTAATTTAGAATTCTGGCTATGAGATTATCTCTCATGCATGCAATATAATTTATCGTTTATTGTTTTCCAACTAGTCGTTTGTTTTTTCGGTTTTATGAAATGTTGGACTTTATGTTGATTTTATTAGATTATTATGTAATAAAAACAAGAGAAAAATGAAAATAGCTGTTTTTTCTCGATTATTTTTAAATACATGCATACATTTAATAAATGTGTGACGTCACATCAGGAGGGAGGGCTTATAAAAATGTGACAACCTGTGACAAGGACGGGGGAAGGGGTTCAAAAGTCCTAAAATTTATGTGACGTACTTTATGGATGGCTCCAATTAAGTCAGGTATTGGAAAACATCAGTTCCTAGGCTGTTGAGCACAACCCAATTGAATGAATAAATAAAGAGTATCTGGAATAAATACAAGACGAAGAATAGGAAGGAAAAAAATCGGTTGAGACTAGGGGTATGTAGTAGATGAAATGGCATAAAATAAATGGGAAAAGCTATAAGTACAAGAAAACTGAGAAAATGAAACCTAGCCATACCAGCTTGACACGGAAAGAAAGAAAGTATTCTAAAGATTTGTTACATTTCTGATGACTCATCTAAAATTCCAACAAAATTTTCCGGTAAAGCATATAGCAACCAACCAAGAATGAAAAAACAAACTATCTAAAAATCTAGAAATATTTCCAGAGAATTGTGTAGAAATAAAACAGAAAATTACCACTTCAAATTAGGATACTCTTAAGTTGAAAGCACTTTGTTAAGATAATATTGTTTCAGCAATGTAGAATTTCTTGAATTAGAACATAGTAGTCGAAATCAGGTTGCCATTAAACATTATTATTTATTCAGTACCGTTCTGGTGTAACGAGTTATTTTTTTTATTTTATTTAGTTTTCTATTAGTTTTGAGTTTAAAGTTTTATATATAACTCGTTACTTCATCCTCGACTTCAATTTCTGATACCGTTTTAGTTTTGCCTAATTATTTATTAGTTTTAGTAATTTAGGATACACATATTTACTTTTAAAAAAAATAAAGTTTATTAATTGCGATTCTCCAAAAATTTCATGACGAGAGGACGTCCGGTATATAAAGTATTTTATTTAAAACGAAAGCCATTCAGTACAGTTGAAACTTTTTGTTGTAAGTTAATTATAGTATCACCGATAATGCCAAAAATTGTAGGTGGGAATGGAAAATATAAATTTCAAAACTCGATCATTTTTGGATCTCTTGCTCTTCTTCTTCTGCGAAGACTTCTGGTGATATTTATTGCTCTGCTGTGTGTTGAATACCGATTTTGGTTAAGTTTTTTTCTTTTGCCGGTTTAATTAATTTAGTAAATATTTTAAGTTTGAGAAACGTTTAGTAGCCGACCGTCCGAAATTTTTGGAGTAGGTAAGAAAAGAAATCGGTAGTATTAAATTATAGGGTACAGTATTTTGTTCCGTTTACCATACAAAAATTGATTTCCGCTATCCGTGTAAAGTTTTGAATTGTTGAAAATTTAGTATCGACTTATTTTGAGATTTTTTTTTATTGACAATAATTACTTGTTTGCAAGCTTTTTATCAGTGCTTCCTTTTAGTAAACATATTTTTTTTTGAGTATTAGTTGAACGCTTAATACACGTAAAAAATCTGGCGCCCGAGCATCTATTTTAAAGATTTCGCATCGAGGGTGGCCAAAGTGACGTGCCTAGTTGGTAAGAACCTAAGGGAAGTGAAGAAACACGTCACACTGGATACAATAATACAGGGTGCTTCATTACGACAGGACCTAATCTCAACTGTAAATGGACATCACGTGGTTCCAAACAACCTATATTCAAATTGTCTACACTTTATAATCGATATATCAATCTACCCAATTTTTTCGGACCTCATAACTTCCGAATTACCCGGTATATTATTTTAAAATAACCAGTACCTTATACAGTGTGTTCCATTTGAAAAACCAAAGTAATATCAACTTCCGGTGCCATAGATCTAATACGAAACTCAATAATTGTATCTTATGAAGTTTTTTAAAGTCGTTAATAATCATTCATCGTGAAAAGCCCTCGAACCCAAGTTCATTTGCAGCTTCTCCTGTTTTTCATAACCTATCCTTGGTTTTACACATTGTTAGTAGTGAATTTGTGTTATAGATTTAATAAAATAGTGTAATTACCTGTTTGTATTTCCTTACAAGCATTTTTTGGGTCGATACAGTAATTGGGAACAAAAAACCACACAAGAAACAATAAACTATTGAAAATACAACTCGGTGAGTAACCCAAACTACTAGCAGGACCTAGCGATACAACGTCGTGGAGCTGTCTTGTATTACTGCACAGTAAGTATGAGACACAGGTAAGGTGACAACATCCAGCATCAAATTATCAAATTCACGATAGCCACTGCGTACGTTTGCAGTGTTTAAGCCGCGTTTATACGAGGCCAGTACGTGGACAGGTTACTTGGAGCAGGTAACCTGAGGCAACCTGAGGTAACCTGAGGCAAGCTACTGTACTGGGGACTTGCCGTTGACCCTGTCTACAAGACGTCAGTTGTGAGCGAGCCAGTGTTTACGTAAGTTGTATTGGAAATGGCAGAATGTGCATATACTGTGTTATCTTATGATGACGTATAAGAATTGACGCGAAATCTTATACTGCAATTTGTAAGTGAATCTCGTGAAGTATTATTGGAAGAACTGGAAAAGAAAAAACTATGGGTGAGAGAGTGGATGAACAGGAGAGATACCCGTGGTGCATCTGTCCAGTTACCTACTAACAGAACTGCGTAATGTATAGTTTAGAAAACTAGTCCCATATAAGCGAGGCCGTTCCTTGTAAAGTTCCAAAAACTTGATTGTCATCCAATAAAGCACTGTTTGTCACCAATTCGCTCACTTGCTCGTCAATGATTTGTCCACACGGCGTCAGTGCAAGGCAGGCTGTGTGGCAGGTACCGTTTTCGAGTGTTGGGGGGGCAGGTTGTCTACTCTTCTTGCAAGTCGACCTGCCAGGCAGGTTGACAGGCAGCTTGCCTGTGATTTACAAGCGTGGTCGTCCACACGGGGCAGGTTACTTGCCTCAGGTTACCTGCTCCAAGTAACCTGCCCACCAAACTGGCCTCGAGTAAACGCGGCCTTTATAATTAAAAAGCCAAATCACTTTATAAATTGAAATTCGTATAATATGCGATTTATATTTTTAATTTAAAATAAACAGGTAGAGAAATAACAGCTGGTTTGTGTAAAATAAAGAGTGAAATGTTGGTTCCGGAGGATTTAACAATTGTCAGAGTTGAAATTTTCAATTTGTCACATTTCTTACAATACTTCCTACGACCAAAATAAAACCATCAAACAAAAAGCGAAAGAATGACTCTGGAATGGGGAGAAATCTACTTGGGATTTAAGAGCCTTGAAACTTTATTGAAAAAGCAAAAGAAAATAAGTTGGGTTTACATTTTTTTTAATATTGAAATTTGGGACTTGATATCATCTGTACGTTCCTTGTGGCATTACTTATTCTTTTTTCTCTGATTTTTTGGGAATCAAACCACATTAATGTTTTTATATTTTTTATTTCGACGTTTCGGTAGCGTTCCAGCTACCGTTGTCAAGATTAATTAGTAATTAAATAATTTTTGACACAACGAAAAAATTTGACAACTAGACAATCAATAATGGGACTTGATGTATAATTATCGAATGGATTTAACACATTTATTATATCCTATAAATTAATTTGAACTGTTTATTATTCACTTTATATCTTATAAACAATACCGTGGAGCATACTTGGGGACTATCACCTAAGATCGTCATATGGATCTATAAGGCAATCATAAGAAACATGCTTACCTAGAGTTGTTTGGGAATCAAAAGTATCACAAACAACAGCTAACCTAAAATTACATCGAATTCAAAGAATAGCCTGTCTCGACACAACAGGTGCCATGAGAACCACAGCCACCAGGGCTATGGAGGTAATTCCTTAATGTCACTTCCCTTGAACATTGTTTAGGTAGCGGTTTCTAATAACAATGTGTAGCTTCCATATTCTTGGCATAGTCAAGGGGTGCGGTATAACAAAACGTCAACTGTGAGGGGAATCTGTCGTTTCGATTCAAATGCTACTACAGGCGAAGACAGACTCCATCACTCCAAGATTTGTTTTCAATAAACCCTAAACAATAAGTATGAAAACAACAAGAGGCCTGAGGCAGGTACTATGTGTGTATACTCTTTAAGCCTCAACATAAAAAGGACTATGGGCAAATATACCATTGTAGTTCAAATTGAACTGAATGGCATCAACATAGCTGCAGAAGAAATTTTTGATAGGCCTATTTTGGTAAAAAATGTATTCTTTAATACAGATTACAGTACTGAATTGAAATGTCACCATGGCTTGGTTGAGGCGACATTCACTCTGATGGACAAAAGGTCATGGTAGTTTTGAAGGTAGCACAAAAGCTTCTTGAACTTCCCTGCTCCGTTAATCTAACAGTTTCAGTAGAAGCAAGCCTAGTGTGCGAACATATTTCCAATGAGTTCAAAAAAAGGTGTTATGAAACACAAGACTGCAAACCAACTATGGAGTAGCTGCAATATTCTGATGTGTAGCAGAAAATATTCTTGATGATGACCTGGAGGAACATTGTCAACCACACAAACGTCTTCATAGAATGAGGCTATTATATACATTCTTCTGTCGAGGTTGTGAATAGGAAGATGAGTGACCAGACTTGCTTTCTATGTTAAAACCATAGAATAGTTGACGTACTTATTGAGACATTCAGGGGATACACAAAGGGTCTAATGAGGCCTAGGTGCTGTACGGTTGCCAAATGTCACCTCTGCTATACAGGGTGTCTTGATAATTTGCTAATAATACAGGATGCTTCCTGTAATCGTACATTCAAAATAAATGTGAATGCGCCAATTGGTGTGCAGTGCGATATAAAATTGCCCGTATCTCTTAAACCGTCAATGTTATCGAGATGTCACAAAAGGACTTGATATCTCTAAAAATGTTCACAAAAGCCAATTATTGCATTTATAAATGAAAAAAGTTTTACTTACAAAAAAATGGCGCATCCACTATTTAACTTAGTCGGTACCTTAGTTCACAAGTGTGTTGTAGACTTGTATATCACGCCAATAAGTGTGCAATTATGGTGTTTATTAACGGTTGAAATATTACCAATATCCAATCAGCCATTTGATAATTGTAAATAAAAAACCATTTTTCATTCTCAACTTTAGAGCCCTATAGTTCGTTAACGAAGGGCCTAAAGAAAAAATTTTATTTAAAATACCATCATTATTTTTAGCCTTTCTATCACCTCCCAAGTTTTTTGTACGAACTCCTTGGACACCCTGTATATACAGGCTGTTTCACTACGAGCTTACTCTATCTATATATTGGAAACTACTTACAAGATTTCAATAAAACTAGGCATAAATGGAGATCAAGTTATGGCGAATCCATGGAAAATACCGAAAGTGAACGACAACTTTGTTATTTTGAATATGTCTCCACTTTGTGAGGATATTTTATCGAGATATTCATTTTCTCGATAAAAAATTGACAGGTACAGACCTTCATATTGAAAATTCTGCGTGAACTTCCCCAATAACAAATACATTTAAAGTCAATTTTGGTTTTTTATATCAACTATGTCTATGTCATAATAATTTATCTCTAATTATGTTAATTCCTCTCTTAAAATTTTGTACCGAACCCTTTTGTGAAAATATTTATCTTAGACACAATAAAACTATCTATCTACCTAACTATCTAAGTCAATTTGAATCAAATTATGAGATTTATTTATTCATATAAATTAAATTTTTCAAATTCATACTATTCAAGAATCTAGAGTAATACATCTAAATGTTGGTGTTTTCAATGAGATACCAAACAGTCAACCCCTATTGATACTTCGACTTCGAACATCGTCTTCAGTTACAATTGTTTGTTTACGTTCGAGCAGGAATTACAATACATCCAGCACGAATGATGTGACCCAATTTCACTGAGTGCAAAGTGCAAAGTCAAGTGAATAAATTGGGTCATTCTATTGGTGCTAACTGGTTTGTATTTTCTGCTCGAACAAAGTTATTATTATTATGGGGCACAGATGTTATGAACCACTCCGCTAATTGTCAGCTTAAACTTCCAAAACAAGTATCTGCTTTTATTGTCAGAGGGATATAATATACATGGATGTTCACGACGACCTGCCTTTAGGCGTTTCCCAAAAATCCCTAATAATAAGCTATAACATAACAAACAGATTACAAATTACAAAAATTTAAAAAGATACAAGCATCAATTCACAAAATAAATTTGCCTCAATATTGACCTGAAGTGTTTTACAGTAGTAGAAGTCTTGACACTCAGTGCCTTCTATAAATGATGTTTTCTCCATTATTGCAGAGTTAAATCTTTCAATTTGGTAATTATCTTTTGTCCTTAAGGGGCATCTACCAAATTCGACCTTGCACAATTATGCTTTGTATATTTTTTTGTTTCCCTACGTCCTCACGTTTAAGTTCACATAACGGAAATTTTATTAGAAATATGAAAGCTCCGCAACATGTAGGTAGCCAAGCGGTCCAAGCGGATTTTGGTTCACGTACTACTCTATAAGCTTCGTCAGTACTGAACTGGGAGACCGGCGAGCCTTGAACGGCACGCGACTACCGAAGCAGAGAGACAATATCAGTCATAGAAGGATAGAAAAGCGAGCGATGGATTTTTATCCGATATTTTAGTGGTAGCAACCGAATTTCAATAAGGAATTGTACGGTCATAAGTAATTTGAGGATTCTGAGATTTTTATATAGTATTCATAAAGCTTCAAATTAGACTTCTTATCAATTAGTTTTTCCATATAATCCATATTTAATTGTTTACAAGGGCTCAAACTTTGCTTAATATGTGCAATCACCTCATGATTCGTATTTTTTTCAAAAAAATTTGGTTAGCATTTCAAAGTTTTTATTCGATGAGAACTTAAGTTCTACATGATATATTTTTTTCTTAATTTTCAATACATCCATTACCTCAAAATTATTTGCCAAAAATACTTCGAAATTTTGTCAAAACGCTAAGCCTTCTATAATTGATGTTTTCTCCATTATTGCAGAGTTAAATCTTTCAACTTGGTAATTATCTTTTGTCCTTAAGTTGTAATTCATATTCGAAGATCTTTTATTCAAATATGTATTAAAATATGATGGAGCCTGATTATTTACGATTTTATAAATTGGTAATAAATTTGACTCCCGTTTGAGCTGTGATACATTTAGAAAATTTAATGATTTTAACATTTCATCAATTGATGCATATTTGTTTGTGCGAAGTAAGATGCGCATTGCCTTATTTTGAAGGACTTGTAGTTTATGAATATTTTCATTAGAACAGGACATCAATGGAGACATACAATAATTATAACGTGGATGGTTGATAGTGTTGTACACCAATTTTCTGCACCAAAGTGAAAGACTTTTACTAACTCTAGAAAAATATCCAACTTTTTTTCCTATTTTCTTGCTTTCTACTATACTATTATTAATTTTAATGATATAATGACCTTGCCTGAAGTTATAACAATTTTGATTACTACCTAGTATCATACATTTAGTTTTTTGTTCTTTTTTTTTTCTTTAAGTTTTTGGCACTGGCAGAGCCAACAGGCCAGTTATATTTTAGGTTGTTTTGTCAATTTTACATATAAAATTTTTTGTTAGATAGATATCGTTAGTATTTGCCTGATATAGTTTTTGTTTTTTCTTTTTATTTTTAAATGGTCTTTTTTTTATTTATTTTTTTAACTAATGTATAATTTTTTCATTCCAGGCTTACAATAGTCTGTTTTGGGGTAGCACTGCTACTTACATATTTATGTTATTAGTTCTGATATAATGATATAATATATTATAGATACTATTGTCCTCCAATGTCAGTAGATTTTGTAAATTTATGGGCAACTTAGTATTATGACATAATAAAGTTTGGTATAATTTGTCTATTTCTAGCTTTTTCAAAATACACCCTAGTAAAGTGTGTTGTAAATCGGCAATTTCATCACAAATACATTTATTATTATTTATTAGACCAATTTTGTTCTTATATTCAGGATACATTGCATGATTGCTCATTTAACTTTAATTTATTTTCCATCAGGATGTCATCCCAGATGTCATCCCACTGCGAACTTTGCAGATCTATTGTGGTCCTCCCTATATTTAGAGCTCGATACCTAGCTTTATTATTTTTCTTCTTAGACTTATTAGCCTGGACACCGTCTCCCTTGCGTAGCTCCCTACCCTCGGTCCTTCTTCTCCGAGTATTTGAAACCACACCCTTGCTAGGCTTTCGCTCTCAGAGAGTATGTGCTCCGCGGTTTCGTCTTCTTCCTGGCAGAACCTACATAGGCTGTCATCTGCTAGGCCAATTGTGTGCGTATGTTTCCTCAGCCTACAATGTCCGGTCAGCATTCCCACCATCATCCTCGTCGTTACTCGACTTTGACATAGCAGGTCATGTCTCAGTTTGGCCGAAGGGCTTTTAAGGAATAATTTAGCGTGTCTTTGTCCTGGGGTTTTATACCACAAGCGCAACGCCTGGTTGTTATTCATTTGTGGATGCTCTCTTTACTTAGGCATTTAGGAATTCCACGGGAAGGTTCTGGCCTTGGTAACCTTAGGGGTCTCCCTCCTAAATTTAGGGAGAAAAAATCTATACAGAGTTTTTTAGGAAGAATAATTTTTTGGGGGTATTTTTAGGGATAAAATTTCAATTGTGTTTTTTTTAATTGCACTACTCTCCATACTCCATACTTGTATTCAATAAAAGTTTATAATAGATATTTACGTAATTAGTTATGAAAAGAGCGATATTGTTCAACAAGCGTAATATTTGCCAAAACGAGCGCTAGCGAGTTCTGCAAATTACGCGTGTTGAACAAAGTCGCTCTCTTCATAACGTGTTTACGTACAACGTTTTATCTAATTCCGCGCTTTCAAAATATTCAATAAAATCTTCAATTACAATGATAATATTGAAGTGGAATCAAATGGTGTTAGAATTATTGTTACTATGATGTATTCACCCAGAAAATTGACTTACTTTAAATAACTGTGTCCTGAATAATGTTTTCAATGTTTATAAATCTCAAAATACTATTGAATTAAAATAATGGGTTGATTGTACAGTTTAAATAATGGAATAATTGTCAGTTTTGACAGTACCTACCTAATTAATAAATTATTCTTTGAAACTCATGTGGTATCTCTATGTTGAAACATAAACGGTTACGTAAAGTTTTTACATAACTACTTTTCATAACTGATATATGAAGGTTATGAAAAATGTGACGTTACCCTAACGTCAAGGAGTGACGTAAAGTGTCACATTTGATAGCGGAATAAAAAAAAAATTAGAATTGATCAAATGATACTACTGTTCTTGATGGTTACTAGATGGTGCTGAATTAGCGAAATGATGTTTAATGATATTTTATTAGTGGTATTGATTAGTTTTTTTAATGTATTATTGATTTAAAAATATTTAATTATTCATTTTATGAATAATAAAATTTTTTAGGGGGATCCCAGTAATTGTGGTGATTTTAGGAGGTTTTGATTGGGGTTTTAGGGAGATAAATTTCTGAGAGTTGGCATCACTGCTACCTAGTCTGTTGAAGGCATTGCGACAGTCCCACACCATCAAGCTTCATACAAAGTGTTCTAAATTTTCACTTCAATTATGTTACAAAAAATATCGTAAAACTCATTTTTTTAAATCAAAAACCCTGTATATTTAATTTTTCATTTAATTTCTCAAATTATCCTATACCCATTTCCTTTTATAAGTCCTTTGTCAATATCTCATTATTTCGAACTTATATAATTTCAAATTAATTGGTATTTTATATTTTATCTTTTTGACTGACAAAAAAATTCGCCCCTTTCAGGTTAGTCAGTTTCTCTCAAATATACGCAGTAAAATTTATACGGATGTCATTTATTTTTCTTGATGAGGATACAATTAAATTGTTACATACGGAATAGACAGTTCTCTTCCAATTTCATGTTAAAAAGCAGATGGTGAAGCAGAGAAAAATCCCCAAAAGGTAATTTCGTTGACTTAATACTTAATTAACATATCAAAATAAAATTATACGGGCTTAAGGATCACCGGTTCATTGGATAATCCTTTCATTTATATTTTTCAGGAATATATAATTTTGTCAGTAAACTACCATAATGACCTTATTTATTCTTATAAAACTTTGTAAACAATCCCCATCATAGTAACGTAGTGAGACTACTCAGATATTTATAGAAAAATCTGAAGATGTGGTAGGTAGTCGAAAAACATATCCTGGGGGATAAAATTGCTTCTTATAAGTACTGACGATGTTCATAAAGGGTGGATAAATTATTTACGAACGCTGTTGTAAAAGCCTTTGTTCATTTGCAACTTTCTACAAAATACCGAAATGTAGGTATAGACAAGGAAAATACTCAAGATTTAAAAGGGTCAATTCTATAAGAAGTGGTTAAAAATTAACGGTACGCCATTGTATTTGACAAAGTTTCCGCTATTATAAATATTTTAATCTATACATTGTCAAGATTATGATTCAAATTTTAACATGTATGTTATCCAATAAAGAGTTTTCCCTTAATACTTCAAAGCTTAATATGCATACAGACTAGCAAAAATGGGTTAGCAGATTGTCTTATTTATAACTGTGCGTTAAAATTTAATATTTGCTTACAGAATTGCTCCTAAAAACTTAATAAATAATAAGTGTTCAAAAGGATTTGGATTTTCTAATGATTACTTGTCAATGTACACAGTAAGTACGTAAGTAGTCAAAGATCTCAAAAATCGATTATAGAATTTTCTAAATAGTTTCTGTTTATCTAAATTAGAGAATTATGAGTTTTGCATGAAAGACTTTTAATATTCACTTTGTTACAATTCAATGGCTTTTATTGGCTAATCGAACGCTGTAAAAATTCAATTTTGATTAATAAATATAACCCCAAAAAAGTTATGTTCAATACTACTAGGTATGAACAGTCTAGCTAGCGCTCTCTATGAGGATCAGATATTAAATCAAGTTCATGGAATGAATGTATAAGCTTCCAAAACATGTCACCTTTCTTTGAAACACCCTGTATAAGAAATGCATTGTCTGTTTGATCGATCTTGATTTGACATTGATGACAGTAATAACTTAGAATGCGGAAAAGAGCTGAGTAGTTAAGAGTTAGTTAAGATTCCAACTGGTTTTTAATTTTAAATTGGTATGCACCATCGATTTTAAGAAAGTCAAACAAGATTAAACTTAAACGCCAATAATGGAGGTTCATTTTCCGTTACTTGAGTAACTCTCTCATAAAAGGTTGATTAAATTTGTTTTTGATTCTAATGATTTAATCTGTTTGTATAAAATTCATGTAATATGGAATCCAAAAAAAGTAGAGTGGAAACCACGCGAGAATTATTGACCAAAATAGCAAATTCAATTCACAATATTAACATTAAGTTGAGAACAAAGTTTACCCTCACTACACTTAAGCGAGTTTCGATAACCAAGTTATCTTTCCCAAAGGCTGAAGGTAAATTAACACTATGGTGCTTCGTCATTTTAATTCACTGAATTTCATCGCGTCAAACTGGTTAATCCGCGGGAACATGTATCCCAGTGCTAAAAAAACTCACATACGCTTTTTCCTGATAAATCATACACAAGGTACTATAATGTATACGTGGAAAATCTTGGGGGTATAAACCCCAAACGGATTTGCTGGATTTACCAAACAATGGTAAAGCCAATGGTCACGTATGGCTCAGCAGTCTGGTCGACCGAAGGTCTGCTAGAGCAATGCTGCAAGAATTACAGCGATCAGCATGCCTGAAGCCTGAAACCTCCTGAAACCAACTCCTCTCCACATTCATTTGGAGAAGGAAGCCAGGAGAGCGGCTCATAGAATGCTATCAGTGGAGAGGCAAATAAATGGAGAGACTCTGAGGGATCACTCGGGATTGATGAGGTAAATACAAAATCACCACATTCCTGGGATGTCCTCGGATCTTTCTGTCACAAAACTTCACGTGGACAAGCTCTTTATTCTCACGAGAGACCAATGGGATAGCGAAGAAATCTCATTCCTAGAAACAGACTACGTAATTCAAACTGACGAATCGAAAACTGGAACGGGGCTGGAGCGGCGGTCTTCAGCAGGAAAATCAGTGTTAAAATCACAGCCAACCTGGGCAGGTACGCTGCCGTCTTCCAGGCTGAAGTATACGCCATTGAACTGGCTGCAAGAGAGTTGATGAATCAACCTGTTGTAAAAAAAGAACACATCCTGTCAGTGCTCTTAAAGCACGGAGCTCGAACAGGATAAAATCTAAGATGGTATATAACCGTCTACAATCCCTTGAAATACTAGGCAAGAAAAACAAAGTCATTTTGACCTGGGTGCCGACACCTTGATAAAAAGGGATCAGAGACTCTATTTATCGGACCTGAATTATTCTTAGACACTGCGGAAAGCACTGCTAAATTAGCCATAGCTACCTGGGCGGAGAGGAAAAGCTACACGTACTGGGCGGCTTTACAGATCTCTTAGTATGTCCAACATATTCCTTCTCACAGTCGCAGATGTTAATCAAGGTATTCCGATCTGTCTTCAAAGAAATCGCCGACTTATCCTACAAGTTATTTTTTCTATATTTTGGAACTTTAGTTTGAGCGACCGGGGGTCGCGACGCAAAAGATCTGACCGTTACGTTACGTTATGTTACGTTGCTTCGTTATGTGCCTTGCTTGCGTGCATGTGCTCTCTCCTGAGTCTCCCTCTCGTTTACGAGACGATATGCTTCGGCCGGGAATCGAACCCGGGCCGCCCGCGTGGAAGGCGAGCATTCTACCACTGAACCACCGATGCTATATTAAAATTCTATGCAAAGCTGGTATTCGCAGTGCTGGTGATCTACTTGAATTTGTTCGGATACATTTTTACTATTATTTCCATAATTTTTTTTGCGCGATTGATCTTTTTTGTTTATTTACACCATCGGTTGTCAGGACGGTAGGTTGTGTTTACTGGTTTCTAAGTTTAACACGTCGGTAAGTGATTTACTTACCGTTCAGACGTCGAAAAGTAATAAATAGCATAAAAACAATTTCACCAAAATGCAATCCAAAATGCCGTAGGCGGAGTGCTCAATCGTTCAAGTGCGATATGGACAATCCACACGAGCCAAACAGCATATTTTTTCTACGACCCACTTAATAAAAAAATCTAGAAAATGAAAATTTCTATAAACTGTAATATAACTTCAAATTGAAAATTTAACAATTCAATTTTATGTTTCCTCTAATTTTTTTGTGGTAAACGTACAGCTCTTGAATGTTCAATTTGTATAAGGGTACCGTACAATTATCTATAATAATGAATATTCTGCTAAATATTTCAAACGTCTACCTGTTATCGTTATTAATATCAACCAGAATAATTATTTAAAAATAAAATTAACAATAAAAAAAACTTCTTCACGGGGAATCGAACCCGGGTCTACTGCGTGAGAGTAATATGCAAATTGTTTATCTATAACGTCAGATGTATTACATAATTTTTGCTTAAAAGGAACTAAAGTTTCTACCGTGTGTCCCGCGACACGTTCTACCTTTTTCCATTATTATATGGATAAGTTACTGGTTTTCTGAAGAAAGTGAGTTATTCACTGAATTCTCTCTGCATTCATATCCGCTCATGCTGTACTATAGCACGTTGAAATTTGGGACAGTTTCTATATTCACTGAGGATATTACAGTCTGGACTGAATTAGTATATAAATTAATCAATTTCGAAATTTTCAAAAGCACTGCAGTCGACTGCATTAGAAAGTGATAAAACGGTTACATCCCTTTCCAAATTAATTAAATTGTTCAGGGTATAATGGATTTTCTGGAAACATTATTAATAATCGGTAAATTTTGAGAAATATATATATATACGGTTGCAGAATGAAATTATCAGCACACTACAGTCTGTAATAAATTCAATTATAATGGCACGATTATCGATTGTTAATATTTATTACCCAACGGAAATCAATTTCAAACTATCTATGGGCTAAAACGGGAATTGCTTCTAATATCTCAAGTTTCCAGTTAGTTAACTGCCAAGCTAGAACCAATTTTGGAATGTGAGAAATTAATTTCAACACAACTTATTTTGGAAATTCAATTTTTGGTAATATTATGGTAAAAAGATTACATCCATACAGAACATTGCAGGCTACACTATCATCTTGGCAGAATGAAGCTGATCGAAAACACCAAGTTGTGTTGTCTCTGCCAAGCACAAGATGAATCAACATACTATCTACTACTGTAACTGCTGAATGAGCCAGTCCTAGGAGCTGTGCTTATGTGTCATGAAGATATGAACATCTTCACCTCTTCTACGGATATTTTAAGGTTCTTTGGGGGGATTGAATTTAATTTGGATATAGGTATTGCCACATTACACGGTTCCGGACAGACCACTGACAGAAACCAAACTAACCACCTGTGAAGATTTGAATTCTCTCATCCCAGATGAACTAGCAGAAGAAACACGGGCTGAAACACCCTTTTGAGAATCGAAAGAAGAAGAAGAAAATATCCGACCATTGGAAATATCAAGTGGGGCCAAACGTACTCACGGGAATCTTTAACCAGAATAGATCAAAAAATGCCTAAGAGCTTTGATACGTGTCCTGACAATACACTGTCTCCCGAATGGACACCACATAAACTCAAACTAGTGAAGCAGGAGTAATGTAAAATGTTTGAAATGGAAAAAGAAACATTCTTCCACATACTTGTGTAATGCATTGCTATTTAGAATTCAAGGCCACAACACCTTCTGTGTAGAAGCAAAGTCTATATATTGGAATATATAGACTTTGGTAGAAGATACACTTATCTTAACTGAAGTATGCAGATATCCCAAAATTATTCCAGGAAATAAGTCTAAAAGAACAGTGGGAACAGAGAATGTCAGAATGTGACGATTTTCGTCGCGCATTTTTCGATTGTGTTTGGAAAACCCTCGGAGACGACGTTCAGGCGCAGGTTCCGGTGCACCAGGTGGTGGAAGGATCGTTTTCGACGTGAAATTGTGATTTAGCGCCTCAATTTTCGGGTTGATTTTGTCGATATTGGCAAAAAAGTTCTCGGGGATGACTTCCAGGTCCAGGTTCGGGTGCACCAGGTATCCAGGGGTGTTCGCCGATGCCATATTTGAATTCAGCCACCAGAAAAACTCCCGGCCGCGAGTTTTTCTCGTTCCCCTCGTGATTTTCTGGAGAGTGTCCCACGGGGATGAGGTTCATCGGCGTTCCTGAGCTCCAGGTGTTAGGGAGTCAATTTGAACATCATAATTAGTGATCAGCGACGTCGAAATCCCTGGAGTTCCCGATTTGAGCTAGTTCTGACTCTTATTTACAAAGTTTTTACATTTTCCAGAAGGCGACTCAGAAGATGCATTTTTTGAATTCATTTTTAGGTGCAGCAATGCAATTTCCGATTTGTCAGAGATACAAAGTAGGTACATTTTTTACAAATGATTTTTGGAAGCGAATGCAAAAAACCTCATTGCGATCCGTCTTTAGGGAAAAAATTCCGAACTTTTAGCCTTTTTAGTGCTTCATCGCCTCGACTAATCAGTACTAGAAGACTCTCAGCTACGTATCTTCCAATTTATAAATACTTAATATGGAATATTATTCATGAAGAAAATCTCTATTCTTCCCATTTTGTAATAATATCATGTGATGCTAGATGGTGATTTTCCTGTTCGAGTGTTTTTTGCAAACTGGTTACTAGACAAATAAAATCATGTTCCCAATTTTCAATTTTACCTACACACCAGCATAAATGTATGAATAGGTGTAATTAGTAATCGTCCACTGCAACCAGTAGAATCATCTTCATAGATCAGGTATACAGTAAACGATACTCAAGTTTCTCAAATTGTTAATTGAGATAAATTGGAGCAGCTGAAACTGACCGGAAAAGTGAATAGATTAACAATTATAACTTTCAGTTTTATTGAAAATTCATTCCGGAAATTTAAATCCAATATTGTCACTTTTAGGCTCAAAGGATTAAAAATCGATTTATACATCACCCAACTTCACGCGTTATTGACAAAAAAAACTTTATCTCACAGTTGTTTGCTTTATGAGATAACAGGTTTTGTTGAAAGAACGGATCCTATGTAAACAGTATGAAAAATAGGTACTTTATAAAACAAAAAGAGATTTTTGTGTTTTCAATATTCAGGAATTCCAATGACATTATTCTCTGCGTGTTCATTGTGGTATATTCATCATTCTTTTTATCATTTTCGAAAAATGTAACCACAATATTTCTTCATGTTTTTATTCCAACGTTTCAGTAGAGTTTCGGGTAATGTTATCAGGAATTATTGAATGTTTGAGAAATGAATGAAGCTACTTTATTTCACTAGTACAATATACTGTATGATAACTTTGTATCTTCTGTATGTTCCTTGTGGTATATTATTCATTATTTTTTTAATTTCTTGGGAAATTAAACCACAATATTTTTGAATTCTTTATTTCAACGTTTCGGTAGCGTTCCAGCTACCGTTGTCAAGAAAAATAAGTAAAAATTAATTTTTTTATCCCTAACTGACACAACAGAAAAAATTTTACAACTAGACAATCAAAAAATTATTTTGAAGTTTAAGACTGCAAAATTTTGTTATCAAATTTTTATTAAGGTCCATTCATAGTAGATCATATCTGTGGCAAAATGTGAAATGAAACACAAACAATTTTATGACATTCCAACGATATGATAGTCTACTAGAAATGGAAATCCAGTGAAGTGCACGTTCCAGGAACGGTTTTTATTGGGATAGCGCGTTTCTTTCGCTTATATTGGAAATGTTGTTAATAAAACGCGTTTCTTAATAGTTTTTTTGTGTATGAATATTTAAGTTTTTGAAATATGTATACTCAGTTTTGTGATTTTGTGTATTGAAATGTGTATCGATTAACAACTATTCAAATTATAAATCATAAGAAAACCTGGATAAAAACTTATGATGCTATCCTGATAACGCAGGTAATTGATTATTGGAAATTTCTCTTTCTAACATTGGTAACCAAATTTGACTACAATCGGCTGATATACTAGCTACACATTTATCTGCATTTAGTTGTATTAAAGCACTTTCTTTGATTTTCCGTCTTTTATTATTGGGTTCTTTCCATATTATTTTTGATGAATCCCATTGAATTTGATGACCCTCTTCCCAAGCATGTTTGCAAATAGCTGACTTAAAGAATTCCCTATCTTTGATATATTTTTTGTGTTCGTTTATTCGTACTTTCAATGGTCTAGATGTTTCACCTAAATAAAATTTGTCGCATTCACATGATATTTGATATATGCAGTTTTTTGAAGATTGTTCTTCATTCTTTGGTTTCGTTTTTGTTAGTATTGATCTCAATGTATTATTCGATTTAAAACTAGTTCTAATATTGAATTGGTTACCAATTTTTTTAATTCTTTCTGACAAACCCTTAACATACGGTATTGTTAAGTTCCTAAAAATTATGTTAGCTGAATTATTAATATTATTGTTATGGGGTATTAACAATGAGCCCCTCTCTATATGCTTAATCTCCTTATTTACAAATTCTGCAGGGTAATTATTGTTATTTAAAACATCTTTTAAAAAAGTTTTCTCCTTTGTAAATTGATCATCACTAGAACAAATGATTCTGGCTCTATCGTATAAAGATTTTACTATCCCTTTTTAAACGCTTATAGAATGATTAGAGTCAAAATTCAAATATCTATTAGTGTGTGTTGGTTTGCGGTATACACTCGTTTCATACCCTGTAGATGTTTTATTAATAAGAACATCTAAAAATGGCAAAAAATTGTTATTTTCAATTTCAATTTCAAATTTTATAGATTCCTCTCCTTCATTTATATTTTTTAAAAAATCATTAAGAGATATTAAATCATGAGGCCATATTGCGAAGATGTCGTCTACATATCTCCACCAGACAATTGGTTTTAATTTTTGATTATTTCGCGAATTGCGAAACGTCGACCCGGCGCGCTCGCTTCGCTCGCTGTATTAATAAGAATCTCTAAATAAGAGAATTCATCGATTAGAATACTTAGAAACACTACTTCCACTCCCTTCTACATTCAGAGAGAGGTATGCTATACCTGCTTCTTCATTCATTATTCGTTAATAAAATTTAGAAATCCAATGAAGTCTGTCAGTTTGAGGTGGAGAGATGAGGGAAGGTCATATATATGTATTCCCTTCACCTTTATATTACATATGATAACATGCACTTAATAGAATAATCGGATATGTAAAAATAGTTAGTTCACATAAAATAAATAACTTATCGAGAATGCTGAATTCTAGTGGCTAACGATGATTCTAGGGTTGGATGGTCTTCTAGAGGTTTCTTTTTGGTACAGCACTTTGGAATGATGTACTTTCCATCAGCTCAATTTTATTCAGTGTTCCAATATTGGCATATTGGACGGCAAAAGTGTATTTTTTAACCTTTTTGAATTTACTCGTCCTTAAGCAGGTATAATTCCCAAGAAAATCTCGCTGAAAATGAATTTAGATGGAGGGGCAGATCAATAAGTAGGCACTGTATTCAAATTAGATTAATTGCACATATATATTCGTTGGGAGACTCCAAAACTGGGATAATTACAAGCCTGGGTTGAAATCACCCACCTGACCCAAAGCAAGAGAATCTGCTAGAAAGATAAACACTCAGTGCAGCTACAGAAAGTATTAATATACTCTGTATAGGAGAAAATATGAAGGGTGTCCAGAAACTTCCTCGCCAAATGTAAACTACAGATAATATATGTTACTTTATGACAATTTGATTATCTTCAACCAAAACCTCCTCCTAAGGAACCTAATGCCCTGTGAAGATGATGCTGTTGAGAGCATTTTTCAAGCATATCTCCAAAAACCAGCTACCTACCAAATTCAATCTTGGCGCATTGTATAAACCTGGCGTGATAAATTGTTCACCACAAGCCCATATTTGTTTATTGTTACTGTTACTTGTGATGAGCAAAATTGGTCTTGGTCTTGGTCTTGTGAAAAAGCAAGACCAAGACCTAGACCAAAACCATTCTTCGACTCGCAAGACCAAGACCAAGACAGAATGAACAAGAACAAGACTAATACCAAGACCGACTATGCAAGACCAAGACTAAATACGCCAGACTCAACCAAAAATTCTTTTTCACAGTAACTATATGAGATAAAATATTTGTAACAGCGTCAACATATGCTTTTCTTGGAACAATATAAGTTGGCATGTCGAGTTGTCAGTTTTCTTTATCAAATTTTAACGATATACATAAATAAACAAAGAAATCATTGTTTAAAAAAAAGGATCTACAAAAATGTCTTTGTCCCAATGTCTGGTTAACACATGGCTAAAATCCAAAGGAAAATTACTTATTTTTCAATATTTTCATTTTTCTCAAGGATTTTTTTTTGCTAAAAGATCAATTTATGCGTTGGAGAAGGGTAGGTTCTTGAGTTTTCATAAATATATTTTGAACT
>CAJUYH010005784.1:7961-30053 GCA_910591685.1 Galerucella tenella
AAAAAAGGTATATGTTAACCTATTCCTCTATAAGAAGATGCAAGAAAGGGATACGTAACAAATACACTACTTTCGTGTGGAACTTCATATTTATTATTTTAAATACTAATAATACAAAAACATTACAGAAATAAGCGAAACTAATAAGAAATAAAAACGAAAATATGGTAATATGATGAATCAAATGCAACGAATTTTAAAGCGAGTACTTGTAGAATTAGATATGCAAAAATACATTTAAATGAAAAAGCAATGTGTGTTCAATAAACATCCTTATTCTGAATTATCGGAGTCACTAACCTCTGAGTCATGGTGCTCTAAACATTGATCGGATTTTAGAGACAAGTAAAAATGAATCTCACTTCTGCTCACATATTCATCTGCCAATAATATTACGTTTCTATATTTCAAGTCTTTTAAAGGCAACTTATCTAAATAAGCTTGTCCCACGTCAGTCAAAGTAGGATTTGAATTATTTTTTAGCCATTCAAAAGTAATGGGTAGAGCATCGGGGCTAGCCGAGGCGCTACAGACAACGCCACCTATATTTTTTCTGTATTCATGTATTCAAATACACGATAGGAAGAAAGTGCGAACTTTTCTTTTATTTCAGATTTCGGGGACGGATAAAAAAAGCTTTTTAAATGATCTGTGTAGTTAAACACCATGGATTGGGTAACAGGAATGACATGAAATTTCCGTGAAGATGACTTGACAATCTCCATATACTCTTCCGGTAGAAAGATTCGATCGATACGACGTTTTTTCTTTTCTATTATGCCGAAACATCTATCGCAGGGTAAAAAACTGTGCCCTGTCTCAGGAAAACGATGTATGATTGTGTCAAATCTACCTGTATAGCATAAAGTTGCTAAAAATCGAACCAGGGTATGGTTTTTATCTTGGACACAACAGTTGTCGCTGAATATGTATAAAATCTTTATATCTGAACTGAGTATATTCTCAATATAATAATGTAAAAATGCTTACAACATCGTTGGCGATTTTTTTACACACAGTTTCGTCATATATAAGGAAATGACCCGTTTTCTTTTTCGCCGAGTATATACAAAAATTGTGGAACCATAGCTGACGCAAATAAAAAGCATCTCCAGCGGACACCTTGGGAAGAGGCATGTTTTTCTGAAAGTCAAAAGACAAAGTTTCAATATGATTATTATCTTCTGCCTCTTTCGATTTGTCTTTCAGTTCCTTGTAGAACCACTCAGACTTGATAATGTGTAGTTTTTTCTGAGTTTCGAAACTTTTCTTCTCTTCTTCTGATTCGGCTCCGTGTATCTTGTTTTCTAATGTGTCACATCTCTTGCAGGTATCTTTTCTTGCACGGCCAAAGCTGATGAAATTTTCTCGAAAGTAACGACCATAAAAATCATAGGAAATTTTAGCTTTGAATGGTAGTTTGTCTTGTTTAAGTTTGTAGGTTTCTGGTTCGAATTTTTTTAGGTATAAATCGTACATGATTGTAAGATTTAAATCGGAAGACAAATATTGCCTACTGCTCCTTATTCGAGAATAATGCGATATTTGTTTAGGAAAGCTCTCAATATGCTCATGAACTTGCCTTCTCAAAGCTTCCCAAATCATGTTTGGCCTATTAGCGTGCTTACCTCTTTTGTCTTGGACAGGGGTTACACTGGCTGTCAAGTGACTTGCAATGCGTTCTAAGCGCTTTTTGTCAATACCATGGATTAAACACAGAGCCTGCTTACAAACTTGTAACTCGAATGCACCTTTTCTCAGCTGAAATAAAAATAAAATACGAATAACAAAAACTTACAAAAATAAGCCCTAGTACATTACCTTATACTTGTAGCTGTAATTCCGTTGGAAACTATCATTATTATTGGCGTTCAAAACATTTTCACGGCGTCTTTTGATTCTAGCTACTGTTACTAAACTTGATAGGTATGAATCTTGTTTTTCCTGATCTGTAAGGTCTTTAAATGCTGTAAATATTTCATTTTTTTCATCAGCTGATAGCTTTTGCAAACACTCTTTGTCACATTTGCAGTCACTACCTTGTTTTGTTCCGGCACTATTTTATTTACGAAGATGGATTTATAGCTTTCTCCCCTGGCTCTTTTTAATTTTTGTACATTCCTTTTCCAACTACTCGCATCACGTTTTTTTTTCCTAACACATGCGTTGTTTGTTTCTTGTCCTTCTATGGATTCTACAAGATCATTCTCAGAAGATGAACAACTATTTGTGGTGCAAAAACGAGATAAGTTACACGACACATATACCATTCTTGCACCAGTTCATTATAGGGGATGTGTTTTTCTGTTATAACTCGTTATCCTTTCGTCGCACAAGTACCATATTTGCACCACAGTGAAAGGAAATATTACTACCTATAGCCAGAATAATATCATTTTTCAAAATTTTACACATGTCCCCTTCTTGCATCAGAGTCTTCATTTGTATTGAGTGGCCTCTATATCCTTTAGTTTCCTGTGGTAGCTGACAATTTTGACTTTTGACATGTTTGGAAATTGTTATTATTCTATTATGAATGAATAAGAAAAAGTGGCTTGACTTCACAGATAAAAACCCGCTCATCTTTCACAATATTTGTAGAAACACCCGTATTTATTTTAAAGAATTTCTCCGTGAATTAAACTTTTGGTAATACTATTGATATTATCGTTTGGGATCACACTTGATCCAAGCCAAAGGCGGTAGAAAGACAGATGGGTATGTTGAAATAGATGTGAACATATTTGATACCTTTTTATTCATCTATAAAAACTACATTATAATATATATTATGATAATACTATAACAGTTCACACCGTTTAATCATTACTTGAAAATTGTTCATCTAAATATTCTGATAGATAGAATTCAGAAAGAAATAAGGACTACTATTAAAATATAATTGAGAATAATGTGAATTTAACTGTTAACAAATTAATAGTTCTAAAATGAAATCAATCATAGTATTATAACCTAGTTATAATTTGATTTGGACACTTTATTAAGAGTTGAAACTATTGATTTGTTAGAAGAGTTAAACTCACCATATTGACTAATAAGTGGCAAAGTGGCTGCGTTATCACAACGAAGAAGCTGAGTGACAGCTCACTTTTCGCTCGTTTTTGTGTTGATAGAGTAAAGATAACCTATAAAACAACCATGTCGTTTGTATAAATTAATAGTTAATTAATATAGTTTATAAATTTCTATGTTTTAATTATGAATATTTTTTGCTATTTTAGATTAGGAGCATTTTTCTGCAAGTTGTTTCAAGTTTAACACGTTAAGTGCCGTATGTATCCAACACGGATACACGAGATACGGTGTTTCCATCGCCGTATGTATCCGCGGCTGATACACAACTATTTCTGTTATTTCAGCCGCATGTATCGACGTTAGCTGCATACCATGCGTATATCTCTATGGGGGCTATCGCACTACGGCCTGGCATACCCAAAAGCTTATTTGGTCTGTATATTTTTTCCTTAGTTTTTTCAGGACACATGAAAAATGGATTTGGCCTGATATACCTAATTTTCTGCTTGCACGGTGGCACTCAACGTGTTGAATAACTTAGTATATTTCCATTTTTATTGGATCAGTTGGGTGTTGTAGATCAGATAGTTTATAATATGCAGATGTACAATAAGCAATTTAAGCTCTTCCAGGATTAACTATTATCTGATTCAGTCATACTAATTGATAGGTCTTATTTAGAAATTCGAGTATTTCCAGTTAAAATAATTTTAATATTCGTTCGTTTTTCAGGAAAAGAAAACAACAACACATTTTTACAAAGCTTATTATTGCGACTGTTATATGAAAAAGAAAATCAGACGATAAGTATACTATTGCGAATGTCTTTTATATGATGGCACCATCCGTTACTACTAGAATTTTTGTCAATAATATTTACCAATTGCTTGGCCTATACCTGGAAGTAGATATGTCAATGGACCAGAGAGAATGGAGTTCGTTTTTATGAAAAATACATCTCTTATTAGAATATAATTTTGTACTTCGGCTTTGCATATTAAATTTTCCAAAATCTATTTCGACTTAATCTAAAATAGAAGGTGATTTTGTTCTATCTTCTTCCTAAACAATTTTCACATAATGATTAAACGGTGTGAACTGGTATAGTGATATCATAATATATTGTAGTTTTTATAGATGAATAAAAAGGTATCAAATATGTTAACCACTATTTCAGCTTTTCATATTGAATTTCCCAAAATCTATCTGGGCTTAATCTAAGATAGAAGGTGTTTTTGTTCTATCTTCTTCCTCCAATGATTGAATTTTATTTGTGTCTTAAAAATATCGTATGTTATGTCGAGGAATCCAGGGAATATTATATACTTGATAACCTGTAACGAACATAAACTATAAACTATATTAATTAACTATTAATCTATACAAACGACATGATTGTTTTATAGGTTATCTTCACTTTATCATCACAAAAAACGAGTGAAAAATGAGCTGTCACTCAGCTTCTTCGTTGTGATAACGCAGCCACTTTGCCACTTATTAGTCAATATGCTACATTGTGAATTTAACTGTTTTAACAAATTAATAGTTTCAACTCTCATTACAAAGAATTTTCATTGTATATAACCTAGTATAATTTCATTTCGTCACGTCAAATTGAAGATACAAGCAAGAATGAGGTATGCAACTAAGCCGGTATCAATGCGTGTTTGGTTGCATACCTTTATGACAGATGTCAACGGGCAATAATGCATGCTTGGTTGCATACCCTTCACAATTCTTTCTTATAGTAGTATTCTGTGGTATATATGTATTAGTATTCTGTGTGGTAGTTGATAATTTTGACTTTTGACATATTTGGAAATTGTTATTATTTTATTATAAATGAATAAGAAAAAGTGGCTTGACTTCACAGATAAAAACCCGCTCATCCTTTACAATATTTGTAGAAACAAACACTCGTATTTATTTTGAAGAATTTCTCCGCTAATTAAATTTTTGGTAATACTATTAATATTATCGTTTGGGATTACACTTGGTCCAAGCCAAAGGAGGTAGAAAGACAGACAGGTATGTTGAAATAGATGTAAACATATTTGATACATTTTTATTCATCTATAAAAACTACAATATATTATGATCTTACTATACCAGTTCACACCGTTTAATCATTATGTGAAAATTGTTTATCTTAATATTCTGATGGATAGAATTAAGGACTACTATTAAACTATATTTGAAAATATTGCGAATTTTACTGTTATCAAATTAATAGTTCTAAAATAAAATCAATCATAGTATTATAAACGGTCATTGTATACAACAGGTCCTTGGGGAATTTAAGAAAAAAATTGTACTCACGGCTTCAGTACACCCTCTCGATCTCTAAACACAACTCCGTTTTTGTCGCACGCTTCTAGTTACTTTCCTACTGGCGTTTAAAGTATGCAAATTTTCGAATTACGACCCCCTATGAAGTTAGCAGAGCCACTTGCAAATAAATCGATGAAACCTATTCCAATAATTGTCGAGAATTTGTCGTGAACGTGAAAAATTTGTCGCCCTCTTAGTTTTTTTCATAGGGGGTGGCTCTGCTTACTTAATATTGAGTTAGCAGTGCCACCCATAAATAAATATCAAAAAGCATCAAAATTGCTACGAGTAATTGTCTAAATCTATCTAACGTAAAAAAGCAAAAATCCCATTCCTTCTAGCATATATATACCTTTTTCTTGGAAATTCCTGGTTTTTGAAGAAATTTCGTAGTTTTGGCAACAGCGCATAAGTATAATGGCATTTTACGTGTTCTCCATATCATTATTGACGAATATAAAGTTTTTTTAAGCAACTTCCTATTTTCCAGAAGCAAAAAAAATATATGTTTTAAAGCTGAATGATAGAAATATTTCTTTTCCACAGTAGTACACTTAAGTAACTTTGTTGCTTCATTATTTTTTCAATAAGAATTTATCTGAACGATTGTCATATGACCATGACGTGTTTGTCGTGAGATTTTCTTCTATATACGCACCGTGTGATGATTTATTATTATTTTTTGGTTCAGGAATTTATAAAACGAATTTGCCATGGAATCTCCAGATCTTCATGAGCGAATGAAAGGAATATTCCGATTTCTCAGTTATACCCACTTGTAACTTGGTTAAATATAATTTTTCTCATCCAGAAATGTACTGAACGATTGTCGAATGACCCAAATGTAATTGTGAACACAGAACAAATGTCGCGCTCTTAATTTTTTTTATAGGAGGTGGCTCTGCTAACCTCATATTAAGTTAGCAGTGTCACCCATAAATAAATATCAAAAGCATCAAAATTGTTACGAATAATTGTCGAGTAATTGTCGAAATTCATCTGACGTGAAAAAAACGTAAAAAATCTATTCCTTCTAGCATATATTGTGATGATCTGAAAGCAGGTGAATCCAATTTACGGTGAAGAACCTGTAATTAAAGAAAATAACATGTAATAAATCAATTCACCCTGAATAGGAATAATTTTGAAAGAAATCAAATTAATTTTAAAAATAGAACAATTAAAAAAAAATAAATAATAAACATAGAATATCTTTATAAACCTTAAATAAATAATCTTATAATTGATACATGTTAAGTAAAATGTAATAGATAGTGTAGTTAAATTAGATTTATGTAACTCATCTCAACATTCAGTGAAGTGACAGTGATTAATCGCGAAATGAATCAATTAGATCACAGGGAAAGTCGCCTGTGGCAGAATAAACAAGAAAAAAATTGAATGTTGTTGATTTTGGAACAAGAAGGTGGAAGGTGCAAAAATTGGAAAAGAAAAATCAAAAATTGAAAAATATAAAGTAAAGTGCCTCAAAATCATACCAAACTAATAGAAAAACAAAAAGTACTAACCATGTAAGAGATTTCATCCTTTAATTATCTTCTAGAAAGCGGTAAGCTTTGTTTGACCTATATTTAACCTTGACTGGAGATAGCATCCCAGAAATTTCAAAGGATATTGTATGCAGTTTGTTCCTGAGAAAGTTCAGTTTACTTTCTATAATAGTGTGTATGAAATCAGCAATCAATTCCGATTAATTTATATCCCACATAGCAGAGAAGAGGATTTATTAGACTCAAGTTCCTGGAAGTAGATAACCTATAAATTTATTCATCGTAAAAACATTCATTTCGCAATTGCATATTTCTTATATAATAAGTTAGTTACGATTCTTAATATTAGTAGTTATAAATAAAAAGGAAGCTTACCTTAATAATTCAGATAATCCAAAGCAATTAAACAATTTTTTTCCACGTCATGCCATTCTAAAATAACACATGATAAAGTCTGTGCGCATGTTCAAAGTTTCAAGTTTCAAATTATTCTATTTGTATTACGAGGGGAACACGATGAGTGAATTTTAAGATAATAATAAAGGGTAGGTAATAATAAAATCATTAAATAATAAAAGGATAAGGAGACGGAATATTTAGTTGCTGAGGATAATAAGAGAAAACAGAGTTAAAAAAAAAAAAAAAAAAAAAAAAAAAAAGAGGTTTATAAAGTAGGAAAATAATTCTTTAAAGTTTGTTCTTAAACTTATTAAAATACATAAAATTATATATTAAACGTTTTTCCAAAAACTATTAAATTATTTCATCAGAATTTTAATTGAGGGAACCGCAACTTGGGGAGAGAGTCAAAATTGTTTTTTTTTAATAGCTAGTCGAATTCTTCAAACAAAAATTTGAAGTAACTATACCAATTTTTTTGAAAAATAAAGGCGCCCAAAATAAATAATAATAAAATATAATAGAATAATAAAAATCTAAAAATAAGAACTACATCACTCAAATTAAAATATTACAATAAATACCTTTTTCTTGGAAATTCCTGGTTTTTGAAGAAATTTCGTATTTTTGGCAACAGCGCATAAGTATAATGACATTTTTCCAAGCACCTCACTATTTTCCAGAAGCAAAAAAAATATGTTTTAAAGCTGAATGATAGAAATATTTCTTTTCCACAGTAGTACACTTAAGTAACTTTGTTGCTTCATTATTTTTTCAATAAGAATTTATCTGAACAATTGTCAAATGACCAAAACGTATTTGTCGTGGGGGAATTTGAATTTCTTGAAGCAAAAAAGTAATTGGTGAAATTGGATGAAAGAAATATTCCGATTTCTCAATAATACACCCAGGAAACTTGGTTTGCTATCGAATCTATAGTTATTGGTTCCTCTTGTCCATATATTGATATTTCCTGAAATATAACATTAACAAAATGATGTTGTATTCCAAACGGCTGAATGAATAAACAAAAAATTTGAATTCAAAAGAGGGTGGGGAGCTTCTCAAGCTATTTTCCAAGATTACTTCTTGTTTATATTGGCCCTGAAAATTCTGTCACCAGCGGAAATGTTCGAATATCATGATTTTTTTTGTACTGTCTTTTTTTATGTAGGCAAGTATCTTTTCTATACAAGAAATCTTGCTTCGTGAAATAAAAAACGTCAGATTAATGACATTGTCATAGCTTCGGTTTCCGGAAATTATCACAGAAACGAAAGAAATATGACTGAACTGTTTCAGATGGGATGAATAAACGGTACAAAAACACCGCACCACTTTGTGGCCTCAGCCCGGTATTTTTTTAAGCAAGTCATAACTATTTTCGAACTAGGTATAGTTACTTTCATCAATATTTCAGATAAAGAGTTTGGATAATTTTTAACAAGTATGTTTCCCTATATTTGTGTAATTGGAGTGTAGAAGTGAGGTCTGATGAATATATTCATGAAGGGACTTTGAATGCAAAATTTAAAGTTTTTAAAGTCATTGCAAAACAAATCAATTCATATCAAAATTTCGAGTTAGCTTTTGGAATAATTTCTTAACAAACTTGATTGCTCTAAAGTGGAAAAGGTTAATTAACTAACCTATATCCAATGAAACCGATTGTGGTGTTTCGTGGTGGTTTCCACATTTTTTGTCTTTGGTTATGATTATTTCTATGAAGCTTCCTTAATTCTCCTTTGATAATTTGATAATTTCGCATGCAAGCCGTAAGTTGGGTATTCAATTCTTCGAGAACACTCATTTTCACAGTTTCGAATTTCCACAAAGCTGGGAGCTGCAAGAGAACTCACGCTGGTGGTACAGTTAATTTCTCTTGTTGTGTTTTCTTTGAAATTTTCCCCAAATAATATACATATTATTTCGGCCCTTTTCTTATATGTCGTTTGTCTGACACCGTTCTCCATTGCATCACACACAAGGTGAAAAAAATCATTTTCATTTTTATTCAAATTGATGAAATTTCTCATGTTTCCATTGTCGCCCAATGCCGCTAGTAGTATTTGGAAAATACTGTCGAACGCACAAGTATTTGTGAGCGACAATTCTGATTTTCCCAATTTAATCAGTCGTAAAGATGACACGGTACCATTTTTTGAACATGGCAATTTACCGTATCTTTTGTACGACATTGCGTCGAGAAACTCCACAGTATTTTTATTCAAATATCTGGATTTTTTTGAAACTTTCGGTGAGCCACCCTTTCCTCTCCAATTATCAATTTTTTGAGTTGCGAGTCTGTCGTCTTTCCTTGAGTTGTGGAAGCATTCGAGGCATAATATTATTTCATCTTCCTATTCTCTATTATATTTTGTACAATTTGAACAAATTGCAGCTTCACAAATTGCACACACTCGAGCATTGTAGTAGTTTCCTTAGCAATATTCGCAAACAAGTCCTAAAAAGGTTGTCTCTCCGTAGATTCGTCTTCTGTTTCCCTTTTATTTTTGGAATTGGATTTTTTTTTGTGGAAACTTTCATCATAAATTTCATTTTTTGTGGAAGAAAGGAGGGGGGACAAATGATCATGATCATCAAATATATCGGACAGTCGACTGTCATTAAACGTTTGAACAATTTCAGAAGCAGTTGTGGTGTTAACTGAACTGACGGGAAAATCTGCGGAAAATTCCTTCTCGATTTCAAAACGATTTAGAGAGACGTCACTTGAAACATCAATTTTCATTTTCCGTTGTGATTTTTTCAATATTGGTTTTATATCTATAGTAGTCGAAGCTGAATTTACATTTTCATTCGATTTAGTTCCGAATATTTCCAACTTTCCGTCATTGTATTCGAGAACTGTTCTCACTGCGACATTTACTCGTAATAAGCGATTGCAGAGAACATGATTTTTTATTATGTTGAATTCAGCTTCCACAGGAGCACTACTAGCAGGTATTCGCCCATAGCCAAAATCATCCCTGCAAATGCAACTCAAAAGGGGGATTGTTGCCATTTTTTTCATTAGACGATCGGCGAAGGCAGGAAAATGTCTGGGGTTGAAATCATCTCCGTCTTCGCACTCCAGTTTTCTCTCAACCCCTTTCCATATATCAATACCCCATTGTTGCCATAGGTTCCCAACCAGATCTGATTTTTCGTTTCCTTCCTCATCATTTTCTCCTTCATCTGTTGATTCTTCGAAATCCACTTCTTTTTCGGAGTCTCTAATTGTTCTATTTATGATTTCCCCAACTTCTTCTTGTCAAATGTTGCTATTCATGAGAGAAACAATAACATCAAGAGATTCCTTCAAAGAAATTGTACCTACACCCGCTTTTTCAAACAAAGAAATTGTCAATAGTGCGGTAATAACACGCCTGGCAGAGTCTCTCACGACATGAAATGAGTTGTCCAATCGCACACAAGTAGAATTTTTTTTCCATTTTTCTTTGCTTTCTTCCTTAAAGAAATATACCCAGCTCTTGATAAAATGTGCTACATCTGTTCTTATGTAAGTTTTTGGGACGTCCGATATTCCAGAATTGGAACACCTATTCGTGTGATCAATTATATTGAAATCCCCGAGAATATCAGAGCACATGCATTCTCAAGTGCTTTTGACTCGTCGATAGTTTGTGAATTAAATATATATGAGTTTCTCATTCACTTCAAATTATTTATTTCTCACCACTTCTCGAGGAAATTCCATTCCACATCTTATGACATGAACCGGGTCATACCCAATTTCACGAATTACATTTTGTACAAAAGAACTTCTTTTCAAAATTGCAATTGCTCTGATTGGGTCTTGGTCCAGATACTGTGATAGAATGTATTCATGTTTTGCAACTCTCAAAACTCCTGCGTCATACAAGTGCGGCGGCTCCTCTGCTTCCTCCACATCCATCATTTCACCAGCTAATCTATATCTCCATTTAACTGTAGATTCGGTTCACAGGTGTTTCTCGATTTTCTTTCTGAGATTTCCGCGTAGTTGGCGTTTTCCACAATATCCTCTGCCTTCAGAAATTGAACATTCCATTTTTCGAATTGCTTTTTCCTCATCTGGAGGCAGTAACTTGCAAATGGCGATACTTCCACATTTGGAAAATCCTGAAAATTGTAATGCTTGTTCAATTAAATATAGTTTAATGAAATCATTTGTGGAATTTTCTGCGGGAAGAAATGAATGAAATGACGAGTGTGAAAATATCCATAACCACAATATTGAAAATATTTTTTTGTATTCACTCCCTAAAAAGGCCCCTCCGGTGACGTGTGAACAGACAAATTTCGATAGACACCTGGACGATGATGAAACAATTTTGTTGAAATTTATAAATTCTAATTTTGTTATTATTGGACAGTTTTTAATCTAAGCATTAATGGCGGTTATTCTGAAAACAAATTAAAAGGTTGTCATGCTATATTTTCAGTTTGAATTGAAGAAATTGATTATAAGAAAAGCTTTTTCGAAAACAAGCTTCTATTCAAAGTGCACTGAAAAGTGAAAAAAAATGTAATAAAATAATGGGTTCGATTTACTCCTCAAAGTTTATTTTCTTCACTTGAGTGCAGTTGAATGAAAGCTTGTATTTTGGAATGTTCTTCACACACAGTTCATATTATGATTCTTTATAGTCATTCATGGAACGCGTCATTTTATTGAATTGAAATTTTGAATGGAATTGTGCTATTATAACAAATCTCATCATCATCTTGTAGTCGCCGTCTTGAATTCATGAATTTTGATTAGAAAATCATGATCTCCGACCCCAAAAATACAATCGGACCATAATCACAAAACTCATCCGCCATCTTAAATATCTAAATTTTGATAATGTCCGACCCCACAACGCCCTCGCCATTTTGTTATGTAAACCTGCCAAATTTCAAATCAATCGGACGATTAGAAGTGAGTCAAATTTAATGAGATTTGATTAAAGACTGACAGACACACAGACACCGAAACAGGTGAAACTTAAGAGGGGCCTCACAATTTATGCAGCTCAAAACAGTTGGCACCCCTGACTTGCAACAAAATTTGGGTCATTTTGTATGCAACAAATCTAAAAAATGCATTAAAATTGAGATTTGAAATTTAAACATAATATAGCTTGGACCTTTGTCTTGGGGATGAGGTATTTTGGTCAGGTTTTAGATTGTTATGAAGAAGATATAAGCCATCAAGTGATTTATTTATTTATTTGGGATACAAACAGGACAAACCCATAAAAGTATCCACTAATGGTTACACATAATTTTACAAATTAGGTAAAAGAGAAAATATAAATATTATCATACATCTACATTAAATAAAAGTAAATACAAGTATACAAGAAAAGAGAAAAAAGAGAGAACAAGAGTAGGTAATTTAACAAAATTAAGTTTGCAAAAAATAGTCTTTCAGTAGTTTTTTAATCAAATCTGCACTGTGGTAAAAAATATCCATTTCGACATTACTGGACAATTTATTATAAGTATTTGTTATTCTGTGAGCAGGAGAATTTAGAAAATAATTGGTGAGTGCCTGATGAGTGATAAAGGTATAATTGTTTCTGGTTGAGTGGCTGGGAATACGAAGTGTTATGAAGTTTGTAAGTTCAAGGCAATCTATATTGTTATTGATGATTTTATGAATAAACAGTACATCCGCAATTTGCCTACCATGCTCTAGTGAAATTATCTTTAAATTAGAACGAATACGTTGCCTATCCACATCGGGATAAAATTTTCTTTTACAATATGAAATAAACTTGTTCTGGACTGTTTCTAGTTTTGAAATGTAGACCGAATAGCGCGGGTTCCAAATAGTGGAACCGAATGTTAATATACTATTTACATATGCCATATATAATGTTCTAACGGTAAGAGGATTTTGAAGTTCGAAACATGTTCTGTATATAAAGCCCAACTGCTGATTAGCTTTTCTAGTTATATTACAAATATGCCGATCGAAAAGTAATTTAGAGTCTAAAAGAATACCAAGATCCCTAACAGTATCTACAGCGTGTAATACGCTATTAGATATTTCATATGTATTGTAGTTCAAGTCTGAATTACAACGAGAAAATTGTATATAATTACACTTTGAGACATTTAAAAACAAATTATTTCTCAGACAGTAGTCGGATAAATTGTCTAAGTCTTCTTGCAATCGAACTCTGTCGTAAGCACATGAAATTGAGTGATATATTTTCAAATCATCGGCATACATAACAAACTTAGCAAATTGAAAGCAACTAGAGATGTCATTTATATATAAATTGAAAAGTAAAGGACCTAAATGGGACCCCTGAGGTACTCCTGAAGTAGTTACCACAGCCTTAGATTTAAAAGCACCTAAAATTACTTGCTGTGACCTATTTCTGACATATGAGTCGAACCATCTTAATAAATTACCATGTATACCGACTTCACAAAGTTTTGAGACAAGGACGGAATGATCTATTTTGTCGAAGGCCTTACTAAAATCAGTATACACAGAATCGACGTTATACCTATAATTTAAACTTTTAAGTATGTATTCAAAATATAGGAATAAGTTTGTATCTACCGAACGTTTTTTCATGAAGCCATGCTGTTCAATGTTAAGTATGTTTTTTACGTCATGATAAAGAAAATCAAAAATGATACTTTCAAACACCTTACTAAAGATGTTTAATTTAGAAATAGATCTATAATTTTCAACTTTATTCTTGCTTCCAGATTTATGAATTGGTGTAATAAAGGCTGTTTTCCATGTATCAGGAAATTGACCTGAACTGAGAGATTTATTGAATAGCAAAAATAATGGCTCTATTAGCGATTCCTTACAATTTTTAATAAAATCAGTAGGTAATTCATCTGGTCCAGGACCTTTATTGGGTAAATTTTCAATTTTTGTATCAATAGTTTCACGAGTAATTGTGTAGTTAGAAATATTCAGTGGTGTGTTAGTATACATTTTACCAAAGTTACTAGCATCACTACTTACAAAAACAGAAGAGAAATAATCTGAAAATATATCACAAATTTTCTGTAAGTCGGTAGTAGGGCCCTGAGCAGTGAGCAAGTTATTAGGGAAATTATTTGCTTTTCTTTTGCTTTTTACAAATTGCCAAAAATATTTAGAATTATGAATAATATTCGTTTCCACAGTAGTCAAGTATTTTTTATAATCTTCATTTATTAGAAATTTTGATCTGCCTCGTAAAATTTTGAATGTTAAGTAATCTAAATTATTATGGTATTTCTTCCATCGACGGTGAAATTTAATTTTTTCTTCAATCACTTTTATTGTAGACGAAGAGAACCAATGGGGGTATTTTTTATAATAGCTGGGATATTGAGGTACATGTAAGTGAACGATCTGATCAATAATATTGTAAAACAGATTAATTGCTCTATTTATGTCAATTGAATGGAATTTAGCTGCCCAGTTAACACTACATAAAAGTCGGTTGATTTCGTGATAATTTGCCAACTTAAAATTCCAGCGATATTGGTTAACAACTCTAGTACAAATATAGAAAGGAATATCCATATCGAATTCCAAGGTACAGTGGTACTGATCCTCGGGAACTAATGGATTAGATGAAAGACGTACATTTTTGATTGAAAAACTACTGCTAAATATGAGGTCTAGAGTGTTGCCAGATATATTCACATTTGGGTTATACTGAACCATATCAACCAGAGACATAGTGTCGACTAATAAGCTAGATCTAGGATTAATATAATTATTTGGCTTACAATAATCTCCCTCGTTCAATAACCATTTAATTTCAGGAATATTGAAATCTCCACATATGACAAAAGTATCGTTAATATTATTCAAGTAAATATCAATAAGCTTAGTACAGAAAAAGTTTAATGCAGCCATGTCTCTGGGAGGTATGTAAACACACCCTATATGCACCTTTCGAAGACCGCTAAGAGGAACGATGGTGACCCATACATCCTCTGCTTCGGACCGCCAAGAATCCTCAGCATAACTAGTTAATTCTTTGGAGACCACCTCCTGTATGTTTTGTGATAGTGTTATTTTCAAAGTTTTGACAATTTGTGGTCACCAATTTGAACGCCAACACCCTATCCCCTAAAGAAAGCCAAGAGAATTCGATCATGAAAATATGAAATCTCTATTCATTGTATTTTTTGAGATTTGTAGCACGGAAAATTTTGAAAACGAACGCTTCTGTACATTAGTTCAGCTGTTCCACCGTCTTGATTGATGGCGCTGTATGGAACTTCAATGACAGATTATGACGGTCAAATGTCGTTGTCTTGTCATGTGATTTGTGTACATAAAAATATTTCAAAAATTATTCATTTATTGCTTGGTGTACGATCCGATGTTATGGATCTCTTCTTCGAGAGCTCTTATGAAGAGAGTTAAGTTTTAGGACTGTACAATTTACCCAAAAAACCTGTTTGAAATCGGGTTTCAATTTAGAAGTTGCCAAATTAGCGATTATACAAAAAAAGGACCGGTAAACGAATAGAGATTTACTCACCTCAGCAGATGTCTCGTCGACACACACCCTCAGAGAGCTCTCTCCAACGCAGCTTCAAGTACCATCACTTGCAGTCTATTTTTTATAACGCAAAGAACTCACACGTAAAAATAAAAATAATCAAAAACTGACTCGTGTTCAATTAAGAGTTGTCGATGGAATGAAACGTAAAATTGTTGTAAATCTCTAATTGAACGCGAGCATAAAATAACCACCACGACTACAAAAGCTTGTTGCTTGGGTTGTCAACCTCGCAGGGAAATAATTGAAACTAAAACGGATTCCAACACTTGGAGCTTGTTATTATTTGTAGGCAGTTGAAATAAAATAATTTTCATGCTGGAGAAGTAAATTTGTGCCCCATTTATTTTTATTTCACATGTGCCTCACCACAAGTACCTATCGTGAAATAAACCACAAATATTTTTAGCTATTGCTAGTGATTCCACGAAGTGCCTAATATTTATTGATCCTCATATCGAAATAATTTGTATCTGTGTGGGCAGTTACATCAGACTTTATTCCAGTTTCGTAATTAGAACTGTCGATAGGATAAAAGAATTAGATGTTGAATAATGAAAAAAATTTATTTTATTCTCTGGTTATAAACAGCACCTGAAACTAAAGAAATCCAAATTTTGTACCATCAAAGGGACCTCTTAGGTATACCTTTTTTTCTAGTTGCTGCATCACTACTTGAACTCTTAGATAATAGACTTAGAGCAAGTGAACCCTCCGTCTCATCTCATATATATATATATGTTATATACGAAATATGGCTGACGTTTGAGTTACACCGATGTCATATTACAAGATGATAACAACTTCTCTATTTTCATGGGAACGACGCTAGATTGCATTTTACATACAAATTAACGCTGACGTTTTATTAAAAAACTTATAAATTAGATTTATCTAATGCAATCCAGTTAGTTACAATTTAATTCTTGATTACTTAATTTTCTATTTCCATCATATTATTGTATCTCAAGTGTTATTCAAATAAAAATCATTTTTAAAAACCCAAACGTGGTTTTGTGAATATAACAGTGGCGCAGTCAGTAGGATTCCTAAACACATTCAGAACAAGGTTTGCCTAACTAAGTGTGGTGGTTCCTGAATCTTTAAAGGAATATACAAGTTCCAGCTCCAGTTCTTCACGAAGCAGACGGTCTCTCCGACACCAGGAACACGCAGACAGCTAACCAGGTGTAGCAACGCTCACGGACAAGGATTCCATCTGCCAAGGAAGGAATGAAAATAATAACGTAAGAATCATCTCGTTTCATTATAATATAACATTTGCAATTTATTTTTTGTATCAAGTTCTATTATCATCGATTGTTTCACTTTGAATCAAAATGCCTGAAACACGTAGTGGAACTAGTACCAATATTGATGATAATGTTAACCCCGAAAGAGCACCAATCGCTCACACTAATCAAATACCCCATGTTGAACCTTATAAATTATCCGAAATATTTTCCATCATTCCGGATTATGACGGTAATCAAATTTTCTTAAATACCTTTATCAATGCTTGTAAAACGGCTTTTAGATTGGCCGACAATGATCAAAGAGTACTTTTAACTCTTCATATAAAAAAAAGTAGAACGTGTCGCGGGACACACGGTAGGAACTTTAGTTCCTTTTAAACAAAAATAATGTAATACATCTGGCGTTATAGATAAACAATTTGCATATTCTTAGGTGGTTGAGTAGTAAGCATACCAGACTCTCACGCAGTAGATCCGGGTTCGATTCCCCGTGAGGAAGTTTTTTTTATTGTTGATTTTATTTTTAAATAATTATTCTGCTTGTTATTAATAACGACAATAGGTAGATGTTTGAAATATTTAGCAGAATATTCATTATTATAGATAATGGTACGGTACCCTTCATGGGGGAGTCCGACTGGCAACATCTACTTATAACAGCATCGTATATTTAAAAAAGGAAATCGTAGCATTATACAAATTGGACATTCAAGAACTGTACGTTTACCACAAAATTAGTGGAAACATAAAATTGAATTGTTAAATTTTTAATTTGAAGTTAGGTATATTACAGTTTATAGAAACTTTTATTTTCTAGATTTTTTCTTAAGTGGGTCGTAGAAGAAATATGCTGTTCGACTCGTGTGAATTGTCCATATCGCACTTGAACTTCGTCCTCGTGCGATATGGCCATCATATCCACACTAGTTGCACAAACTACTATTTCTTTCAAAATATGCCCTTTTACATTTAAAAACAACCTGCCAAATGTCAAATCAATTTATCCATCCATTTTAAAGTTATCGAATTAAAGCATTCAAGTTTTCAAAATTTCAACACCCTGTATTTCGAAAAGTAAATGTGCTAGACCCCTTAATAACGCAAAAAAATATGGAAATAATAGTAAAAATTTATCCGAACAAATTCAAGTAGATCACCAGCACTGCGAATACCAGCTTTGCATAGAATTTTAATATAGCATCGGTGGTTCAGTGATAGAATGCTCGCATTCTACGCTGGCGGCCCGGGTTGCAATCGCGGCCGGAGCATATGAATCGCTGCTTGGTAAACGAGAGAGAGACTGAGGAGAGAGCACAAGCACGCAAGCAAGGCACATAACGAAGCAACGTAACGTAACGGTCAGATCTTTTGCGTCGCGACCCCTGGTCGCTCAAACATAACCTGACGTAAAGAACTAAAGTTCCAATAAAATAATCCGTAAAAATTGATAACAAATACTAAAAACAGAATAGAATGGGTATTTAAGGAACTACCGATGGACGTGTTCTTATAATAGATCTCGGTGGTTGAGTGGTAAACATACCAGACTCTTACGCGGTAGACCCGGGTTCGATTCCTCGTGAAGCAACTTTTTTTTAATTGTTGATTTTATTTTCGAATAATTATTCTGCTTGTTATTGATAACAACAACAGGTAGACGCTTGAAATATTTTGTATTTTTCATATTTATTGTAGATAAGGGTTCGGTACCTACCCTTCGTTCGGGAGTCCGACTGGCAACATCTACTTATAACAGCATCGCATTTTAAAAAAGGGAAACCGTAACATTGTAAATTGTACATTTAAGAACTGTACGTTTATCACAAAAAATTAGTGAAGACATAAAATTGAATTGGTACGATTATGAATAAAATTGTTTGTCCACGACCACCTAATAATAAGTCAATATTTTACCTCCTAACTAAAGGTATATGGTACCCATATATCAACTGTCGTGAATTATGGTTCATAATACACTGTAGTGTATTATGGTTCATAATTCACGACTAGAGATGGGGGTACAATATGAAATAAACTATTAAATCTGTGTATTTTGTTCAGGAAATTTGTTTCTGACATATATCGTATCTATAAAATACTGTAATTTTTAGTATTGATACTTTTCATAACGATATTTTCCAATATTAAGTATTTTAAAACAATATATTTATAACGGTACGTTGTATTGATATTTTCTACAGTATCGCCCATCTCTATGTATGTCAAATTATTTGGAGTAGCTGCCACAACATTTTGAGGTTAGTAATATGCAAAATCGCTACTGACTTTTATTTATTAATTAATAAATTAAGTGTCGTGGACAAAGTATAGTATTCTACTCGCAATTTATGGCCATAATTCACTTGGGTGACTTGCGCCCCTCGCCTGCGGCTCGTGACGCAAACGTCACCCATCGTGAATTATAGCTATCATAAATTGCTCGTTTAATAATATACTATGAACATTTTTAATTTCAAGTTATATTTATTTTACAGTATATTCAAATGTTTATTTTCTAGATTTTTTCTTGAATGAATCGTAGAAAAAATATAATGTTCGCCTCGTGTGGATTGTCCATATCCATACTAGTTGCACAAACTACTATTCTGCACAGTTTACAAAATGGAAATGTAGGCCATCAGTTAACTAAACGGATATGATTTCATATACATCCTAGAACGTATATGAAATCCACCAATCAGCATTCGAGTTTAGTATCCGTCATTCATCTTTTTTCAATTCAAAAGAAACGTCAAAATAACTTGTCAAAAAAAGTTTCTCATAGAAGCGCACCGGATTAAGAATATTCATTTACAAAGATAAACTAGAAAGAAATAATCCGTACAAATTACCAACAAATACTTAAAACAGAATAAAATGGGTATTTAAGGGGACCTCCGATTTTATAAAATTATGTAATAGGTACATCTGACGTTATAGATAAACAATTTTCATATTCCTCAGTGGTCGAGTAGTAAGCAATCCAGACTCTCACGCCGTAGACCCGGGTTCGATTCCCGTGAAAAAGTTTTTTTTTTCAATTGTTACTTTTCTTTCTAAAAAATAATTATTCTGCTTGATAATAATAACAACAACAGGTAGACGTTTGAAATATTTAGCAGAATATTCATTATTATAGATAGTGGTACGGTACCCTTCATGAGGGAGTCCGACTGGCAACATCTACTTATAACAGCATCGTATATTTAAAAACTGAAACCGTAGCATTATACAAATTGGACATTCAAGAACTGTACGTATACCACAAAATTAGTGGAAACATAAAATTGAATGGTAAAATGTTTAATTTGAAGTTATATTACAGTTTATAGAAATTTTTATTTTCTAGATTTTTTCCTAAGTGGGTCGTATGCTGCTCGACTCGTGTGTATTGTTCATATCGCACTTGAACGATTGAGCACTCCGACTACGGCGTCGTGCTCAAACTTCGTCCTCGTGCGATATGGCCATCATATCCACACTAGTTGCACAAACTACAATTTTTATCAAAATATGCCCTTTTACATTTGCGTCGCGACCCCTGGTCGCTCAAACATAACCTGGCGTAAAGAACTAAAGTTCCAAAAATAAACTCAAAGGGCGAGCTGCCGAACTCGTCAACTCACGCGACTCTTCGAACTGGGAAGAAATTAGAACTCTTTTAGATTCCCATTTTGGAGATTCTCGCGACTTGAATTTGATTTAGCAGTTCCAGCATCTTGTTTTTGTAAGTGAAGTCTATTGTCTTTTGCCAGTCCTTCCTTGCCCTATTATTTTCTTTGATTTTGTCTAGTATTTCGTCAGGTAGTTTGTCTGTTTTATTGTGCAATGTAACTTTTTTAGTGGTTAGGTCTCGTGATTCAGTTATGATCTTTTGAAGTTCTGCTAGTAGATAGTCCAGCTCATCATTATTTTGTATTTGATCGACACATGTCAGATGGTTATTGATGTGTTTTCTAAATTGTGTCCAGTTAGTTGTTTTTAAATCAAAGTAAGTCTTGTTTATAGTATTAGTGATGTGGTTAGTTTTAATTAGAATTTGGATAGGGTCATGGTCTGAAGATAGTTCTTTTAACGTTCTTATTCTCTGTAAAGTGTTTATGTTTTTACCAATTGCAATGTCCAATGTACTCGGTTTATCACCCGAAAACGGGTAAAAAGTAGGATTGTTGGTACAGAAGACATTGCAATTGGTATTTTCGCAGAAGAGACAAAGAGCATTTCCATTCGCGTTAGCAACCGTGCAGTTAAAATCCCATTCGGGATGTTTACTATTTAAATCCCCTACTATAAGCACTTTGGCGTGTTGTTTCATGAGCTGTGAGAGATCGTTATCCGTTATTCTGTTCCTAGGTGAATTATAAGCCACTATTACAACAATTTTGTTTTCTATGAGTACAGAAATGTGGTCGATGGAGGATTCTCGTTTTTGATTTTGGAGGTAAGATTTTTCTTAATTGCTAACAACAATCCCCCACCAAGTGTGTTTTTGTCCTCCCTGTGTATTGAATAGAACGAATTTCGGAGTTTTCCAGTATCATTGGGGTTTAGGCATATTTCAGCTAAAAATAAAATGTCTGTTTTATAAAATCTTGAAAATTGTACAATATCGTGAATTTTATACTTGATCCCTCTGATGTTAGCATAAATAATGTTAAGATTGCCATCAATATAATATGTACCTGTACTCCCCATAGCTCTAGAAGTTATATCTGTCGATACTCTGAACAGACCTATTGTAGATCATGAATTTATCAAGTTTTGTACTTGCCTTAAGTAGATCGTTATATAAATCAGTGACGGCCCTGGTCATCTTGTCGGGGAGTTTAGACAAGTAGTATTTTTAGTGGACTGTATGTTTGTAGGAAAGTGGTTGTTGACATCTGAATCTACTACCTTGTCTCCACTAACCACGAAAGGGTAAACTAACTACGAGGATGTCACTAATAGCCAGTTTTATTTCAATCGATCTTTAATGAATTAGATTCCTAAGATCTTTACATAAACAAAAAGAGACATATAAAATTG
>CAJUYH010005785.1:0-22092 GCA_910591685.1 Galerucella tenella
ATCTGAATATTTGTTTTTATTTATCTCTAGGGCTTCTAAAAGATTTAGGTTCTATATGCAAAATTTCAAAATTTGAATCGAAAGAGTGTTGGTTTGATAATAAATGATTTGAATAGTTGGAATCTGATTTTTGGTTGTCATAACTACGTTTGTGTTCTGAAATTCTAGTTTTAAAATTCCTAAAAGTTCTACCTATATAAATTTTATCACAGTCGTCATTACCACATTTTAATTTATAAACTCCTGATTTATTTAGTTTTGAAGATTTGGATTTGTTGTTTTTAATGAATTTGGATAAATTGTTGTCGGTTTTGAAGCAAATATTAAAGTCTAAAGTTTCTAAAAATGATTTCATTTTTAAGGATGGTATTCCAAAGTAAGTTAAGCTTTTAAATTGGTTATTTTTGTTTTTATCAGAAGGAAATACTTTATTTAGAATATGTACTCAAATACTTATCGGTAAAAAAGAGTATGCATATCTATTAGTATGCATATATCATATATCGTATGCATATCTATTAGTATGCATATCTATTAGTATGCATATCTATTAGCAACTTCACTGTCTTTTTACAGCAACTTTGTCAAGATAATTAGTATAAAATTTATAAAGAACTGCAGATGTTTTAATTGCAGATGATTTAGCATACAGTTTAGGAAAATTGTAAATTGCACGAAATTATAATACCTAGGTATAGGACACACTTATACCATTCGAATTATTAAAATATAGGGTTTTCCATTTGAAATAAGCCCGATCTAATAATGAAACTGAAAATTCTTAACACCCTCAATCATGGAATACATTCAATAAATGTCCAACTATTAAGATATAAGAGAACATTTGCTAGAATTTGTTAATATCAATGAGTTATTAATTTATTTCGAATTGTTCACATTTGAAAAAAAGTAAGAATAACTCGAAACCCTCTGTATTTAGGTATAAAGAACCATTATGAAGAAGTACTTCATTTCTTAGAAGCGAGCGGAGAATGCAATAAAATATAGGGTATTCCATAAGAAAAAATATAACTTTAATACGCCACACTTCATTGGAACATCGTGTATATTTCAAAATAATTCAAAATGTAGCCTATATTATTGTTAAAACTACTAAAGTGAAAAACATTTTAAGACTTTCACTGTTTCGCTAATAATAAACCTCCATCCCATTGGTCGTGATTCACCCTGTATATCTCCGTGTGACTCTATTGGTGTTAGTGGATTAGTTGTAGCTAATAAATTTTTATACAAGCCCACTTTTTTGTAATATTTTGAATGTAGGTGCCGACACCAATATTCCAACCTTCGTAACACTGCAAAATTAAAAAAAAAAAAAATGTTAATCTTTACTAATATAAATTCTGTACATTAAATTTTTACCGTTATTAGAATCAACTAACTACTTATATGAAAATAAATACATTTGATTAAGTGTTCAGAAATGTATAAGCACTTTCACCATATTTACATTAAATAATTATTCTTCTTTTATTGTTTTATCATGAAAGTAAAGCAAACTGCGTTATTAAAAAATGAAAAATAACACAGGTCTTCTTAGATAACCTTGCTGTCGGTGGAGCAAATAACAAATAGAAAATAGTCAGAGTTGCTAATAGTTTGCTACATAATTACAACTGAAATATGTAAAAGTCAATATTTCACTTCATATGTAATGATAATAAAATTGTTACACCATAATCCTCCCTACTAGGCTAACAATAGTTCTTTCGAGATTATTTGAACAGATTTCTGGGTTTTATTAGAACTACCTATACACACTTTATTCCGTTCTGAGTTTCTCCAAATACTACTTCTGTAGTCACTTGTTTAATAACTTGTCGAGTTTGTTCTGTAATCACTAATTACGCAAAAACATTGTTTTAAATGTAGTTTGCATGATTATGTCATTTGTATATGTATATAGAGGTTCGCGAAATATTTATCTTCCTCATATGATACAGGAATTGAAGCATTTTCGCTCACAAGTCCATTATGGATTTTGACAGAAGGTACGGAATAGCCCAAGGATAATTTTCTATACCATGCAGCTGTACGCTAAAACCTTGTTTGCCACTCTCTTTCAGGATATTTTTATTACATTTCAACTACAGGAGTCGATGGGAAAATAAATTTCGGGAAAAAAATGTTCTCTATTTTTTCCGTGAAACTACTATTTTCCGAGTTGTTCTTAGTTGCAAGTAACAGTTTTTCGACCAAAAAATCGACATTTTTAAAGGTTTTTTTGCGAATAACTCGAGAAAAATTCATTTTATCAAAAAAACTGAAGAGAGCAAAGTTGAAGCATTCAAAATAACGAACAAAATTCTTTTTTTTATATGTATGACCAATTTAAATCGAGATAAGGCATGTTGATGATGAGTTTTTTTTATCTCAAATGCATAATTTGAAAGATTTAAAGTGAAATAACCGGAAAATTTTGCACTTTTCGAGAAAAACTTAGAGTAGATAGAAGATAGAATATTCCATAAAGTATATAATTAGACCTTCCAACAAAAAAGTCTTCTGATGAAAGTTGAGCGACTTGATCAAAATAAGGTCGGTAGGTACCTACTTTTTTCCAGTGAAGACCACTCCCTCACTACCCCCTAATTAAAATTGATCTTCACCCTTCTATTATTCTGCTTATACAATGTCCGCCATAAAGTTGGAACCATTTGGGAATTTTTTTTATTATTGTAGTTAAATGACAACTTTGGATAGCAATCACTTCTGCTTCTGAAATAACTTAAAATGCGCCAAGTCAAAGTTGACAGGTAACATATGTCAATTGTCAAGTTCGTAATTTTGGGAAAAATGTCCTAAAAACGGGTCAATTTGTTAAAATTTAGAAAAATATTACTTGGAAATTATGATTCTAATCACATTTTATGCTTATGTGCCGATTTTGAGAGAGAAATTTGGATGTTCAATAAATTTCATATTTTCGTATTTTTTATTCACCCCCCGTATCTGGCTATTTATCTATTTATTGTTTGTAATTTTGAAGTAGTCGTTATGCGTTAAGATATTCAGATTATAATTAAAACCATTTCTGTACTATCCAACTAAAGTTTAATAAAGAAAAAGTTGAAAAACAATTTCTGATTTTTTTGAAATTTGGAAAATAATCCAGAGACTACCTCTTTTTTAGTTGAAAATATCAATAATCTTCAAAACCAACTTACGTACGAATATTATGATCACAAAATGCAATGGAATGGTAGCCTTCATACTACTTTAAAGAGTTTCAAATGATTTTAAAGTAGCCAGATACGGGGGGTGAATAAAAAATACGAAAATATGAAATTTATTGAACATCAAAATTTCTCTCTCAAAATCCGCACATAAGCATAAAATGTGATTAGAATCATAATTTTCAAGTAACATTTTTCGAAATTTTAACAAATTGACCCGTTTTCAGGACATTTTTTCCAAAATTACGAACTTGACAGTTGACAGATGTTACCCGTCAACTTTGACTTGGCGCATTTTAAGTTATTTCAGAAGCAGAAGTGATTGCTATCCAAAGTTGTCATTTAACTACAATAATAAAAAAAATTCCCATATGGTTCCAACTTTATGGCGGACATTGTATATGTATTATCGATACATCAAAGAATTTTGACAAATTTAAAATGCTTAATTTTAGGAAAATTGGAGCTTAAAGAAAAAAAGATATCTTGTAATTTCCTATTTTCTACCCTTTTCTTCAAAATATCTCCGAAAATACAGGAGATACGAAGGGAATAACGAAGTACCAAATTGTAGCTTTTCCAAAGACTGGAATCTATATGTACGTAGATTCTCTGGACATTGAATATTTGGCGAGATATAGCTGCTTAAAACCTGTATTTACGAGCGAACACCACCCTTTCAACTCACCCTATTTAAAAACTAAGAGATCTTGAGGAATTCAATCCACATAGTCTTATAGCTTATGAAAAACTACAAATTTTTTGTATCACTGGAAATGAAGGAGCTATGTTCAAAAAACCAATCAAACCATAGTGATACTGAACCGGATTGGGGTTGAATAGCTAGTTGTGAAATACAGAATTAGTTCATTAATTTTAAGTATATTATATATTGACGCAAATAATATAGTAATCTAGATATATATATATATATATATATATATATATATATATATATATATATAAATTGTATTGTTCATCTCCAGTCATATACCTAATAACTGTGATTATATTTTGTGTTTTTTTAAGAAAAATGCTCAACAAAGTAAAGTGTGTACTTCAAAATAAGTTATATGGAAATATATTCGCTGCCAGTTTTTTTATGTTTTATTTACAGTCATAGTTCACTCACCTTGCTCCTTTTCGATTTTATTCCAATTTCATACCAGTTATTATTTGAAAAATGTAACTTTAATACCTTGCACTGTTTTGCAGATATCCTGAATAGTACAAAATATTTCCAAAATGTGTTAATAAACTACATATCTTTCATTTGAAACCTAATTTGATAGCATCTGCCAATTAGATGTAATAAATCCAAGCGTAATATGTTTGGTGTGGTGTGTGGGCCACCCTGTATGTTTCAACAGTCTAAATTGCTCATTTCCAAATGATGAATAAAATTCAACTTTGTTTTCGAAAAAGCGACTTTTCTACAAAATAAATATAATTCATGGAGCTTATTCCACTTTGCGTCCTATGTGATAAAACTATAACTGGTGTCTCATAATCTTATTAGACTGATCATCATATGTAATTGGAATAAGAAACTTCAAAATAGAAAGAACCCATCAAGACATAATTAGGGGATTTATGAACTTTTATTTTAAAAAATGCTTAAGGCCGGTTGCCGCCGAGGCAACTAAATATCGTGAAACGTTCTTTAACAGGGAAGTACTAGCTAATGGAAGCAAAAGGCCACAATAAAATTAAAATGAAGAAGTCGGATTAAGTTTAAATGCCTTTCACAATAAAAACTTTGATATACAGATTTAGTAATTTCGATCTGATTCTTTTTTGCATAACATTCGATGTTCCAAAATTTAAAAAGAATGTTTTGTTGAAATCAAATTTGAATACGAAACGGTAATGATCGATAGTATTATAAGGGTCATATATTATATAAACAACAATATTTCATAAAATGTGAGAATATCTTGTCAACTATTGCGAAAATCCTCATTTCACCTTAACATTTTGTACAAATAATTATTTATAGTCAATCAACTATACTTCAGATGATTTTTTCACAATTACTAAATCCTTGGTCCGTTTTAGAATTCCCTTTTTTATGTAGTCAAGTATTAATCTCAACAGTTTTGAGAACGGAAAGTTTGTAGACTCCACTTAAGGATTAGCTAGTAACAATTAATTTTTATTTATAAATCAATAACATTAACGGATATGCCAAGTTCATCGGGTATCTTAGAAACTATATACTGTTCATCAATCTAATTTCCCGTTCCTGTGAAATTACGGATAGTATTTACATCCGTTATTCAAACTTTCTAATGAATACGTAAAATAAATTATAATGTAGTCATTTCGCTGCAAATTGTGGCATGAATTTTAACTCGTTCTTATGCACTGTAATTTGACTTTATTAATTTGAGTTTATTCTCGCCACCAGGAATATTTTTTTATGAATTCCTCACTTGGTTAACATATATTATGCCAATTGTCACACCAACTGAAATATGCTCTCCATTTAAAATTGATTATGAAATTTATAATATGGTTTCAACGAGCTCGACAAATTTCCTTTGAAAAACTTGAGAAAGTATGAAATAATGTTTAGCACAGCAGATCAAAAATACTTGAAACTATTTTGTACTATGCACCAAATACATAAATTTGGAGATGACAAGACGCAGGCTTCTTTGCCATGATATTTTCATAATCTTTGACTTGAAAGTAGGTCAAATAGTTCCTGTCATCTCGGACGGATGTAAATTGGTCACCAGCGTTTTCTAGAGTACCTACTTACCTGTAGCGGTAGGTACGGAACAATAATAGGTTAAGTAATGGTTATTGGGCATGTATACCTCAAATCTGGCATGACTTGAAAATTTGGTCAAAAGATATAAACCAGGGGAAATAAATCGATTACATTACGTAAAATGAACATCTTACTTATAGTAACTATAATGTACATAGCATGCGCCTTTTCAAATGTGTGTACTAAAAATGTACTTTGTATTTTGAATGTGTTCTATTATATAAATTCATTTCCATTATTTTGTTGTCTAAAAAAGGTAGTGGCGCCTTTAAGCTTATTACAGCCAAATAACCTTCTGTCATATATGGTGTAACACAAGCATGGAGTCGAACCAACTTTGAGAAGGGTCCCATGATGGCATCTTTCTGAAGTGGCCGCTAAGTAGCACCTAAGCGAACATCAAATTGCAATCTTTAAGTTATTAAAATGGTTAAATGTATTCATGTGTTGAGAGAATATCCTGTATTCAGTTAATACATCTCTACTACTCAAATTTAATTATGCATCAAAAAAATGAAACAACTACTGGTGAATTTATTATAGTTCCGTTAACACATTCAATCAATATTTCTTTACCGCCTGGTGTTTTTCCTGGGGAATGTCAAAAAACGGGGAACGCGTGCTTAAACGTTAGATTCCAGAAACTAAGAATTGATATTTAATTTATGTGTGTATATTCAAGAAAAATGTGACTATTAACAAACGTTTATTGATTTTATAAATAGTAGGTATTATTTATGATATACAACCAATATAGAACATCTTAAAGAGTCAATTATTATATAATATACCGATTATTCACTAATGAGAATAAAACTACAATTTTTTTGCAAAATTTTTATTCTTGCATGCAACTAATTGAACAATTTTTAACCAAGTAATCGAAATTGTAGTGGTTAGTGACATAATAATAGATGCACGTACCGGAAAATAATGATTATGAGTTGCAAGATATAACTCAAACTAGTGGTTCAATACAATACTTATACGTAGTTTGAATAACATCAATATCAGATATTAATAGAGGTCAAATGTGGCAGTGGAAGTGTAGATGAATAATTAAGCATCTTAATAGTCGTACTTTTGGAAGTGGAATTTTTAAATTTGTTACAGTAAAAGACCGACTTCTACATTAGAATACTTTTAAAAACTCCCAAATACCACTCTGAGCCAAATCTTCTCTTATATGGAAAACAAATAGAAATTCAGAAATCTACAATAATTTTGGGCTTAAACCTAGTATGGAGAGAACATAATGTGGATCTGGCGGTAGGGTATTAAAAGTGTATGATACCAAGGGTCATGTCAGATATTAACTGGGGTGCAGTTATGAAAACATTCATCAATCTGCACAAGGCTCTAATACTGTCAAAGAAGAACTATAGAAATGTTATATATGGTGCAGCTAGTGGCTCTAATCACAAACTTGAATATGTGCTAGCTTACGTACTGAGGTTTACGCTAGTGCCTTCTAGAACTGACGGTGATTCACCACTGGGTTGAAGAAATCAAAAGATGGGAGAGAACATACCGTTCACTTGCCATTTTCATTGACAGTCAGGCAGCACTCGATTCCATAGAGGTGAACTCTAAGCTAGTATGGGATTGCATAGGAGCCTCAAACGTACTTGGAGACCATTGCAACGTCATGATAGTCTGAGTACAAGGGCACGAGGGTAATAATACCAACCAATTGGCAGATGAAACTGCCGGACAAGGCTCATTCAAGGATCATCATTGCTATTCATTGGACCGAATCCCTCCCGCGCCATGAACCCCTGGTACAATGCCACAGGCTTATTAGACAGGAGCAGGGGTAATAAATCTTGTATCTATGCATGTAGGACTGATGAAGAAACCAAGTCCAATCGCACACGAAGCCTCGGTAGCTTTCTCTTTGGTATAACTTAACTCGGCCACTAGTGCAACGTAAAACGACCAATTTAACATCAATCCTTCAGCTCATTATACACTATGTGCTTCCTTAGTGATATTTTCAAGTGGATGTGAGTGAACACCGGTGAAAATAGATTGTATACATGGAGTACGTCCCTGCTAATATATTTTCCATTTTTTTAATATGTAACCTAGCATTTCGATTTTATAAATGAAATATAAAATCGTGACAATGAAATAGTTGACCCCCGACTGTTATATGATAATAGCTGAGATAGAAAGTATTGAAGTGAACCACCAAACGTATTACCTAATACCGGACAGTAGTAAATTACTGAACAGCGCTTATTGTCAATTTCTTTTTTCAAAACATTCAGATTTTTTCAATTTATATACCACAAGTTCCAATGCTAACAAGAAAAACTGCTCGAAACAAAATCACGGAAACATCAAATGACCTAGGCAAGTGGATAATATTTCATATTTCAATGCAAGTCGTCCAATACGCAGTCGAATTAGAATAGATCACGCGTGGTCTTTGTTTACATACAGTTTTTCTTCGATCATTTATGTTATTCCATAATATGTGAGTTCCTATACCTACATGTTTTGACTTATTCGGTAATAATTTCAATTTCACATTACGCGAAAGATCTATTGTCTCAGATAGTGTTAATGGCAACTACCACATCAATGTGATGGACCCAAAAAGACAAGTAGAGTGGTTATGGGGGTTATGGGGGCAAGAGTACAGAACAACAGAGGAAGAGGAAAACCGAGAGAAATACATGAAATTAAAAGATAGCACTAATTTCACAGATACGAAAAAAGACTTTGGCAAAGGAAAAAATAACATTAAACAAAAAAGGGCAAATTTTCAATGGATAGTATATCCTAAAAAAATATATTTTACTTAAGGTACCTACTCGCCTGAATCCTAAAATTAATACACCCGGCCATTTTCTTATTTTCAGAGTAAATTTAAAAGGTTGATGGAACTTTTATATTAAAAATTTCATTCTCCTTTAAAATATTTTTCCAGATTTCGATCATTACGTGTAGCTTTTTCGCGAAAAATTAAATAACTTTTGCAATTTTTTATCTGCTAATTAAAGATTTTCCTAGACGTCACTAACTAGACTATAATGTCTTGGCGAGTTTCCTGAAATGCCATTGCATAAAATATTTTCTGTCTAGTAATGCAAATAACTATTACGTCGTACCTTTACTGTCAATGAGACTTCGTTAATTCGTGCCAAGATCCTCGAATGAACAATTTTGTACCTATATCGTCCATGTCCGGTTAATTGAAATTTCAAAAAACTATTTAGTTTACACTGTAACCTTTAAACAACTATTATTGCAGTCTTAGCAGTACCCCTAAGGTGTAAATTCGAAAACCAGTTTTATATTGTCAACATGATTCAAGTTGACTATTTTAGGTTTATGAAAATGCTAATAATGAATTTTTTGTTTCTCAGACACTCATTTCAATTTTTTTTTGTAGCTTGATCTTAAATACCTAAATACTTGTATCTAGTTTCATGTGTATTTTACTACTCTGTTTTGTGAATACACAGACGGTGCTCAGTATATAATAAAATAAATTCAAAATTTCCAGAATTTATTTGCATCTTAAAACGCTTCTTCTTCACTTATGTCGAAATGATTGTGATACTAAACTGATAAAACCTAATAATATTTTTTTATTCACAATGACCGCTCTACAAATAATAATAATAAAAATAATGTATACAAAAGTGTTGATAATTAATCAATTGAATTATGCGGCAAATTGTAATCGATAATGAATGTTACCGACATGTTAGAAATTTGGAAACAAAAAAATTTCTCTTATTATATAACAGTATAATTTTAACTGTTGTAAAGTTAGTTGAAGTCACAATCAGTAAATTTAAGAATAAAATTGGATACAGACTTAGGACTATACCGAGGCCAATAGAAAATTAATTATGTAAAAATACTTAAAAGACATTTGAGGACAACGAGTCTCTTGCTTACGTTAGTGAAAAAATAATAACGAGTTAAAGTTGAGAAGAGTTAATATCAAGGCTGCAGAATAACAGTTGAACGTTATATAAAACTGAATTTTTGGAGCAGATTTATCATTTTTATTATTATTTACCAATCTACACATTGAATGCCAGTACTTTAGTTCTTTCACCTTCCCTACCCATTAATTTTTGATCGAATTTTGCTCTTGCTAGAGCCGAAAAGACAATTTCTAATAACAGTAAAGTTATTAAAACTAACGCCATTGTCAGCATTTATATCATATTAAAATATATGGATTTGTTGATACAAGATTTTGTCGCATTCATTGAAGTATTTTTACTGAATTTAACTAATTTTTCCGACACTTTTCTGTAACACGATATAAATTTATATTTCAATTTATGATAGAACAATAATTTGTGTTAATCCTCACTATATTTTTACCAAATTCGAAATTAATAGGTGACGCCGCTCGCTAACACCGTAGCTTTGTCAAACGTATAAAGTTATAAAGAAAACTTTATATTTATACGGAGAAAGAAGGATAAAATTAATTAGTTCACCTGAATATCCGGACGTCTCATTCCACACATTTTGAAAACCGTCCCTGAAAATCAAATCATTTTTGGACACTTTGAACCTAAATAGTTGCTTTAAAACAGAAAATAATCTGTCCAAGCACTTTGAAAATGTGCCGAACACGGATTTACAAATGGATGCAATCGAAAGGAATATGCTCTACCATCTCATTTTCTTGGTCACTGACTCTACATATCGATAGCCTTATTCTATTAAGATGTTTGTTCAGTTGACAGTATACAGTCAAAACCCTTGTTGCAAAACGTAGGTTCCACCGGGTCGTCGTATACAGAGTTCTGCAAAAGTCCGGGACCGGAAAAATATCGGAGAAAATATAAATTTTTTTGAAAATCCTTTCATACCACAAATTTGACTACAATTTAAACTATAATTGTAAAATATTTTGAAATATACAGGGTATTCCAATAAAGTGTGGCGTATCAAAGTTACAGTTTTGCTTATGGAACACCCTATATTTTATTGCATTTTCTGATTGCCACTAAAAAATATAATACTCCTCCATAACCTCCATAATGGTTCCCTATGCCTAAAAACAGAGGGTTCCGAGTTATGCTTCTAGTAAATTTTCTTTTACATTTTAATAGTTGGACATTCGTTGAATGTATTCCACGATTGAGTACCAAATATCTCCTTACAGGGTGTTTAGATTTTTCAGTTTCTATATTAGATCATTCAATGTGCAGTATCAGGCTTATTTTAAATGGAACACCCTGTATTTCAATTATTCATCATATTCAAAAAAATGTTCTCTTTCGAATGGTTCGTGGATGTCCTTTACCTAGGTATTATACTTTTCGTGCAATTTACAATTTTCTTAAATTTTATGCTAAATCGATTTTAAAACATCTGCAATTCTCTCTAAATTCCAAACTGACAATCTCTGCAGTAAGTTGCTGTAAGAAACTAAATAGCTCACGTTTCAAGCCTCCAGAATATATAGAGTTTTGCTATCCTTTACCGAGTGGTTGAAAAGATATAGCCACTCTCACAAAAAAATCACTATCCATTTAGACATTTTATGAAATAACAAAAAGTTTATTACTTTTAGTTGTTAGTTCCGTTTTTATCCATGTTTTATTTTATTGGTCTAAGTAATAATAATTAAGCCAATCCACAACATGGCACTCGTATTGGGTGAAACTTTTTCGTTTCTTGCTATTTCATAAAATGTCTCTAAGTGGATAGTGATTTTTCTGTGAGGGTGGCTATATATATTTTTAACCACTCGGTATAGGATAGCAAAGCCATATATTTTCTGGAGGCTTGAAACGTGATCTATTTAGTTTCTTACAACTATGCCAAGATCATTAGCTTGAAATTTAGAGAGAATTGCAGATGTTTTAAAATCGATTGAGCATACAATTTAAGAAAATTGTAAATTGCACGAAAAGTCTAATACCTAGGTATAGGACACCCTTGTACCATTCGAAAGACGATATTTTTTTGAATATGATGAATTATTAAAATACAGGGTGTTCAATTTAAAATAAGCCTGATACTGCGCATTGAATGATCTAATAATGAAACTGAAAATTCTGAACACCCTGTAAAGAGATATTTAGTACTCAATCGTGAAATACATTCAACGAATGTCCAACTATTTAGATGAAAGAGAAAATTTGCTAGAATCTGTTATATCAATGAGTTATTAATTTTTTTCGAACTGTTCATATTTTTAAGAAATTCAGCATAACTCGGAACACTCTGTATTTAGGTATAGGGAACCATTGTGAAGGAGTATTATATTTTTTAGGGGCAATCAAAAACTGCAATAAAATATAGGATGTTCCATAAGAAAAACTATAACTTTGATACGCCACACTTTATTCGAACACCCTGTATGTTTCAAAATATTTCCAAATAATAGTTTAAGTAAGAGTAAAATTTGTGGTATAAAAAGATTTTTCACAAAATTCATATTTTCTTCGATATTTGTCCGGTCCCGGATTTTTGCAAACTCTGTATAATATTTTTGCTGCTGCCTTCAGACTTACCATGGCCGTTCGTCTACGATAGTGACTATGTGGCGGCTCAGCTTCCAAAATCGATAGTGATTAAAAAGTGAGTGACAGTAGTGAGCGTTTAGAATCGATATATTTCGACAATCAGATTTAATTGATTTTAAGTAGCTGTCATTCAGTCAACCTTATTATTTTATAATATATTTAAATATATAGAACTTTATATGAATAGGAAATATTCTGTACAACCACATCTAGTTTCCTATATTGGTGACCCCGACGTATTATGGACAAAACAAAAATACTTCGTGACGAAGGTCAACTTCCAAATTTACAAGAGGAGAACGAAGAATTGGTACGTCAAATCCAAGCTCGTCGACAGCAAAGTGAGGAGCAACAAAATACTTGACTAGTAAATAAATATTAAAAATTCTCCTTTACCTATAACCTATTTTCCTACATACTTCCAATGTGATTATCGTGAATGAATTCCTAGTATAAATTGAAAAGTTTTCTTTGTACCTTCATTTGTTTGACAAAACTACTGTGTTAGCGCAACGCATCACATATTATAGTATATTACATAACGTGTGCGGAAAGTGACATTTTTCGCACGAGGCATGAGCCGAGTGCGACAATCACACGAGTGGGAAAAATCACTTTCGCACGAGTAATGTACAGTATTTTTCCTATGATCACGTGATAATTTCACCAAATAATGTTTAATCAATATCTGACATATGAATACACAAAATGTTACAATTGAAGTCTACATAATTGATTTCAAAATTAACAATAACTATCAATAGTGACCAAAATACAAGTAGTTTAACTATAGGTTATTACAATTAATAATTGGTTAGATAATTATAGAAATTGAAATTATTATTGTTCATCATACTTCATACATACTAGTAGATAGAGCTATGCCGTTTCTGGGCCACTACTTCAAAAATCTCCGCTTGGTGGCGCTGAGAGTGGCGGCGCGCGCGTTTTAATTTAAGGTAGCCATTTTTAGTCCTGTTGTATATTTAAAAGCGGCAGCCATTTTTAGTCCTGTTGTATATTTAAAAATCTGAAAAAAACTTCAGTGAGATTCGATCCCACAACCTTCGCGTCTTTAGCAAAACATTCAACACATGCTGCCATAAGCTCTCATGCATATTAATAGCGAAGAAAGGTATTGCTGCAATGTGAATAGCGCGCGCACCGTACGCTTCTTACTGTAAAATGTGACGTAGTCGAGAAAGATCCGTTTGGATGATAAGGCGGCGCGGACAAAAAAATTTAATAAAATATCATTGTGTCACCAGAGTGTTCTTTTGTAATATGTCTTCAGAAGAGAACAGTCATCGTTTTGAGGAGTCCATTAAGAATATTGGTAAATTAGACATTGCTTTTTACGAAGATAAAAGTGAGGTTATAAATCAACTGGAAAATCTTAGTTTATCTGATAAGAAAGTGACGTGGAGAAGTCTTCACTGGTTGTCTGAAGAGGTCCAAGCACGTAGACTGCCGCAAACTACTTATCCGTTAAGACGTATTCAACCTACACCATGTTCAACAGAACAGAAGGGGATATAAAAAATGGAATTAATAACGTTTTCGCCATGTCATGTGTAATATTAGTGGCTGTATTTGTTTTAATTTTAAAAATTATTTTAAAAATTGTAAAACGAAAATTCCAGTCTTCATGTAATATAAAAGTTGATGAATATACAGAGTGTTTTCATAAAACCCATGTTTTTTCAAAAAAACTTTATTTATAATGGTAATACAGTATTTGAAAACCAGTGGCGGAGGCGTTGTACATTTCTTTCGGTACACGAATATACTCCAGTGGCGTGGCAGGGGTTTGGATCGTGGGCAAAGTTTCCTGTTTCACACGGCGTACCATCAAATTTGCAAACGTCAATAATATGTGGAAAAATACCGAAAATGTGGCATTTCTTTTGCAGAAACTCGGCTTTCTGTTGTCCTCGAACGTAAATGTAGTCTGCGGCATACAATAACTTGCTTTCTAATATTTCATTTACTTTAGAATATTCTACATCTCCTGAAGAGTATCGAATGCCGTGCACATTTCTTTCCAAGTATGATGTGGTCTTTTTGTCCTCGTTGCTCAATGTGGAAAACGGTTGCGGTGGTAAAAATATGTAATGTGAACTTTTGAAGCCAATTTCTATGGTGAGCTCTTTGGCAACGAAAATCCCGTCTACGACAAAGCCTTGAATGTCTACGAATGCTACTCTCATGTTGACGTCTGCTCGAACACTAACTCTGATCAGCAACTAGTTCAAGCTTTTAACAATTCCGGTGAGGGGGAAGTATCCCATCACGCAATCGTGAATTATGATGCAATAGACTTTGGTATTTTAGGGAAAGCCTATGTTTGCTTCAATGTCAAGTTTCACATCGACTGTGGACGCCTTCATGCTTTCCTCCTGTTTCGAACAATCGATAACAAACAATGCCCGTTTCTTGAAAGAAGAATAATCCAGCAGGGGACGCTTCTGTGTGGAGTTTGCGTAGTTGGGATAGAATTCAGTGTAGTTAAAATAGGCTTCATTGTAGTCAGTTTTAGCGAAATCCAATTGCATTCTTTCATTGGGCCAATAGTCACCATTAAGTGACAGTCTTATACTTTGTACGTCGGCATTGTCAAATAAAGTCGGGTCAGCTGTACTCAAGTTACTTTTGTCGGTTTGAAAGAAAACAATAACAAAACGAGGTCTTTCAACTGAAGTGACAGCCCAAACTTCACGTCTTGCTCCTTTAGTAATTGAGGGTAATTCGTGTAACTCCCACTTCCTGAATGGAATAACTATAGGTTGATCTTTTTGAATGGATTTCATGAGATTTAATTTTATGTCATCATTAGGAAAGATATGTTTAACTTTCAGCTCAACGCTTGTAATGTTAATTTTAGCTGTTGTAGTGGAGAGCGTTCCAGAGACATTCTTTTCAGTAATATATAAGCAATCATTATCATTTCGTGCCCGAACTAGTCGTATTGTTTGAAGTCCACATGTAATCATGGAATAATCGTTGAAAATGTTGAAAATATGTTTGAGAGGTATTTGAAGGTTGAAGGACTTGTCGCTAACATTCAGAATAGGATCTTTCGGGTAATTCCAGCCGGCTATAGCCATATGATTGGAATCTTCTTGGTTATAACAGGTCATGGCACGTACGGCGCTTACTATTCCAGGATCTCGAACTGTTTCCATTTCCCTGGCACTTTCACTGTACGTACATGAATCGAATAGAAAGGCACCAACATTATTTGCTAATTTTACGTCACCAGCTCCGTGTGTTTCAAGCGAACCTTTAATGCACAACAAAGTTTCGCTCATTGCAAAGAACGAATCAACCTGATTAATGCTAAACTCCACAATGTCACTGCAATTGAATGACTTTATAAATGGAGCATAGGTTCTGTATTCAGCCTTTCGAATTGAATCGTCAAACATCGGCTTACGGTAGATATCAAACATTGGAGGCATGTTATCGTTTTGACGTAGACGTTTTCCATACATTGTTGTCATTTTTCAATTTAAAACCCAGCGATTGCAGGACCAATTTGTTTGCGAACGTAAGCTGTTTCAGCTTTGGCGACTGCTTAGCTAATGAAGTTGAAAGTGGTGCAGATTGCCTTTTATGATTGATTATTAGCCCCATCGCGCTCTAAGCTCCAATACCAACGTACTTAGTTCTCCACGAAAGTTTACAGGCTGACCGTCCTGGTCTAAGGCTATGACAGTGATGTTGGTTATTTCACGTTGTGGTATAACGGGTAAGTAGAGCAAATTATGAGGAATTTCGTCAATAGAATATCCCGGATTAACTTGTACGACGAATTCGTAAATGGTATGAGCAGGTCTGTTTGCATCGAAGGCTCCAGTGGTAATGTTACAATCGAAGCGTATGCTAGATACTTTAATAATTTTGACGGAGAGGTCTGAAGAGTGCAATTTGTTGGCGTCGAGAATTTTCGGTGAAAATCCCAATATTCTTCCAAGACTATCAGCTTCCATGAAGGAAATTTTGTATTTACTGGAAATTTCACATTTCAACGTATTGTGATTGGGTTTTAGTGAAAATACCGGTCTGGTTGAATTGCCCGCACCCAACTTATCACTAATAAACGCTTCAAGATCAGCAATTTCATAACATCCTGTGGGAAAATCAAAACTTTGAAGCTTGCCCTTGGCATCGTAGTAGTAAAACTTACAATTTTCAATGTTTGGTATACTGTGATAAGAATGAAAAGATCTTAGAGCTATTTCGTATTCATTCTTTGGATCGAGCACAATAGGCGTAGGAGGTTGGAAGGTGAACACGTGATTGGTGCTGTTTACTCTCAGCAGCTGCGACATGATGACTAATGAATTAAGGGAGATATATGAATTTAAATAACACACTAAATGTTTAATTATTTATTTTTTTACAAAGAAAACATTTTGCTTGAGAACTCGGAGGGCCGTCACAATGCGTCGTCCAATCAGGTCGGTTGTAATGGATGAAACAAGGCAGTCGTATTTGTAGTTCAAAATTTGCTCGATATTCATTGGGGAGTTTATGCCACATTTCCAGCAATTCCGAAGGTCTTACACACTCTATTAGATGTTCAATGGGAAAGTGCTTCAGTTCTTCGGCAGTGAAACTACTCAATGTTTTTCCATGGTAGATATGTTGTAGTAATAGTTCCGTCATTGTAGAAATTTCAAACACAAATGACCGCAATTGATTTGATCGTAGTTTTGATATTGGGTATTGTTGTAGAAAATTCGCGCGCTCTTTCCCAAATATTTAACAACTTCTTTCGGTGGCTTCAATTTACCAAATGAATCGAAATACTCTACATTGTTGTTTATCTTTCTGTAAGCTACCCAATGACTTCCGCTATACTTAGAGGTATCCAAATTAACCACTGCATATTCTTGTTTTCGGGGGCCGGCTTTGGGGAGAGTGTCTCGCATGAAAACTCCTCGAAAATGTGGTATTTTAAGTAATTTTGCGTAATGTGTTATGTCAAAGTCGGATAGTGCGTGATTGGGTAGCTTTATTAGTTTTTTTTCAAATACAATCCAAAACCGCCTTTTGGGTACTTTTTCAGATACAGGCCAGATCCTACACGTTCCATAGCCTTATTATGACGTACATCTTCTTCCAATTTCTTTTGCGCATGCTTTGCGTCAATAACAGTTTTAGCAATCAAAGCAGCACCACCTGACAAAGCTCCAAGTGCCGAAAGACCGGCAAACAAGGGGATAAGTGGTAGGAAACCTCCGGATTTCGCTACAGGTATTACTCGAGGAACCTCGACTTCTTTTCTCCCACCAAATTCTTTAATAAGTGCTTTGGCTGCTCGTAAAGCAAACGTTGCAGTGTCTTTCAAAGATGCCCCTTTTTTCATGGACTTTCTCACTTTTAGAATGACATCTCGATGCAAGGAACGACGTTTGCGACGACAACCCATTCCCAGCTTTCTTTTCACCTTCATTCCGCCTGTTACAAGTAATGCAGCAGTTTTCTCTCCCAGTGAAGCGTCTTTTGATTTGACGCGAGCCCAAGCTTTATCTTCAAGTATCCGATCGGCTTTGTGTCGTTCCTCGAGAGACTTATTCTTCCAGTAAGAAATATCGTGTTGTTTACAAGCTGCGTCCAAGGGGTTGATGCCCGGATCTCCACGATCAAGACGTTTTTCCAATTTTGTACCAGCTAACAGAAAAACAATTAATTTTTCGCATAAAGGGTGGGGGTGGTTTACTTACGTCCACAGTACTGATAGCTAGGTAAGTGAAGTTCAATAGGTAGTTTATTGATGAGAGAATTTAAGAGACCTTCTCCTTCAAACACCAACATTAAGAATGATACGCGTAAGTGGTGACACATATATTTAAAGAGTAGTACTACGAAAAAACGACACACACAATGAAAATAATTCAACAAGAGCAGACTATACCCATTGAAAATTTGGATTTCACCTCAACACCAACTGTTGGCAAACATGGTAAATTGTTGCCAAATTCTTTCCGTGCCATTATATGTGGTCCCAGTGGGTGTGGTAAGACGAATGTCGTGCTGGCGCTCCTATTCAATCCAAATGGTGCGAAATTCAAAAATGTTTATGTCTATTCAAAATCGTTATTACAACCAAAGTATCAATTGCTACAAGAAGTTATAGCGCAAGTCAAGGGTGTTGGGTATTTCCCATTTAAAGACAATGAAGAAATAATTAGTCCAGAGAAAGCTCGACCAAATTCCATCTTTTTATTCGATGACGTAGCCTGTGACGGTCAGCAGAAAATTCGTGAATACTACTCCATGTGTAGACATAAAGATATTGATGCCGCTTATCTTTGTCAAACATACTCAAAAATACCGAAACAGCTTATACGCGATAATTGTAATGTTATTGTGTTATTCAAGCAGGATGAGGTGAACTTGAAACATATATTTGACGAACACGTATCTCCAGACATGACGTTTGACACATTCAAAAATGTGTGTTCAATGTGTTGGTGTGACCGCTATGGTACTTTGGTAATTATGAAGGATTTTACCCTTAATGGTGGTAGGTATCGCAAAGGATTCGATAAATATATAAAATTGTAAGCTGCGTCTTTAGTCCATACCAATATGTCTGACGATAAGGTTGCTACTGCATTGCGCAAGAAAAAAGTGTCCGAACTTGCTAGATCAATTCGCAAAAAATACTTGGCGTTGAAATTAGGTAAATCAGAGCAAGATGAGTCTATCAATAAACTATTCAAGCCGATATCTAAACCACTCGAAGAAATTGTGCAATCCTCAAAGACATTACAAAAAACGATTACAAATTTGAATCCAAAAGAGGAAATAAAGAAGGAAGAAGAAGAACCAGATGATGTGTTTACACCTTTTCTCGAAACGGAACCGGTGGCCGAAACCGATGAATCCGGCACACGTTCTGAATCTCCAGAAGAGATGCGCCCCGAAATTTCCCAGGAAGCTGTCGCAGACTATTTGGACCAATATCCTGCCATCAGTCATCGGTTCATTGAAGATTACTTCCAAAAAGATGATAAAATCGATAAAAATTATGGTCCGATATACAACGATGAAATCGGTTGGTCATTAGGTAAACGTCGAATTGCGTTTGATGGAAAAACCGGTAATATAAACATACTACCTGAGAAAAACAAACAAGGAAGATATGTAATTGGAACACCAGGCTTGTATCAACTTCTATTTTACCGAGACCCCAGTTACAATGATCAAGATTTACAGAACTATAAAAATCTTTTGACAACAACTGAAGTTCATTTAGACACGTTAGATCGTCTTAAGGGGTCAAGTACTGAAAAATATCACTACATCATAAAACCTTTATTCAAAACAAAATCTCTAACGACGACGAATAAATCGTCTCAGGCATTGACTCGTCTAAAATCGATTCCTTCAGCAAAAGGAAAAGGTATCGATCGTTTAAGATATAATGATAAACCTATGGAGTATATTTATTGGGACGATGCGAATGAATTGGTGGATCGTTTGAAGTTGTTGATTGCTTCAAAAGAAGCAGGTAATACGTCACACGACAACGAAATAGTAGCAATTATCAATGAACTCAAGGAGGCTAATATAATAGAATAAAACAAGTTGAAACTTGTTCATTTCAATTATGCCAGTCGATAAATTCGGACATAGACATCAAACGCCCTATGCGCGTTCACCAGCGAAAATTACATTTCCTCATACACCGGACGGTAATATTGATATTGAAAATGTGAAAATTTGTAATGTTAAGGAACCGACAACAAATAGTGATGCTGCAACAAAAAAATATGTTGATGTGCAGTTGAATGACCTACGTGCTATCAACTCGCCATTAATTCAAACGCATGGTGTGGTGCTGCAGCAACAAGGCCATGATATAAAGGATTTAGCTGTAGGATTGAACGAAATAAGAAATGAGCTTCATAAGACGAAAATCCCCATATTACAGGCGAACATTACTAACTTACAAAATAAAACTAACGAAATTGATACATTTATTTCGCGAAATCCCCCTGTAGCAGCTAGGGATATGGCTACGAAGAAATACGTTGACGATTCAATTACCACAGCCAAAATATTTATTCGAAAAGAATTCACTGCTTCTATTAACATGTGGGTTGAAAGCATACGTGAGTTACAAAAAGAAATGACAGAAAATATCAGAGACGGATCTGATATGAAAACTAACGTTTCGGGCATTGTAAACAATATTAAGGTTATGAATACGAATACCGTTAACTGCATTAACAGTCTGGAGCTGAAGCTAGCTGGTAGTACGTCATAATATGTATTCTAAAGAAAAAATTCAGCTTGTAAACGAACTCCACAAACCGATACGGAAAAAATTCCCTCGGAGACGCACTATCATCAAGGGCCTTGACGATCTTTGGCAAATGGATCTTGCGGAGATGAGGAATTTTGCTCCACAAAATAGGAATCATAAAATGATACTAGTCGTTATTGATTGTTTTTCAAAGTTTGTGTGGACACGCCCACTAAAGACGAAGACCGGAGAGGAGATTACTCGGGCATTCTCGGACATTCTCGCTCACACTAGACGAATACCAAAAAATCTGCAATCTGATCAGGGAAAGGAATTTTACAACAGCAAATTTAAAAATTCAATGGGAAAACATAACATAAATCATTATAGCGTATTTAGCACAATGAAAACTTCTATGGCAGAGCGTGTTATAAGAACGCTAAAATCGAAACTCTACAAGTATTTCAGTTTAAAAGGCACCTACAAATGGATTGATATTCTACCTAAAATTACTCAAAACTATAACAATACAAGACATTACACAACAAAATATAGGCCTTCTCAAGTCAACAAATCCAACGAAAAATCTATTTTGAATAACACCTATAGTCATTTAAAGATAGCCGGTCCACGAAAATTTAAAGTTGGTGACATTGTGCGCATATCCAAGGCAAAACATGTCTTTGAAAAAGGATATACACCCAATTGGACTACAGAACTATTCAAAATCACCAAAGTTAAAATTACCAATCCTGCTACGTATTTACTTGAAGACATGCAAGGGACACCAATCAGCGGCTGCTTCTATGACGAAGAACTACAGAAAACATCGAATCGGGACGTTTACTTGGTGGAAAAAGTTCTTATATGTAAAGGCAAGAAACTGTTCGTGAAATGGTTAGGCTTAGACAAAAAACATAACAGCTGGATTAATGGAGTTGATGTCTTATGACGTAAAAGGCCACACACGCTATAAATTGGAGTCGTTTCAGATCTCAAACTCAGTTAGCAACATGCAAGGTGTCAGTAGTGGTTACGACAGTAGTAGTAGTGATAATAACTATACTGCAGAGCTGGATACAATTTTGAAAAACTATGAGTTTGCTGCAAAGTCTGAAAATGTGTACCTGCTTTCAACACAATATTCAATTTCTGGTTATGAAGTAAAATGTGGAATAAGTCCTGCTAGATCATTCACGCCTGCTGTAATTCTATCTCAGCAGCTCAAGTTCGGTAAAATTTCCTTTGGCATTCACGAATGGCATACCTTTATTTCAATAATGATGCAACAGATGACCGTAGATGAGTTCAAACCTGATTCGATTCCATGTGGAG
>CAJUYH010005787.1:0-22083 GCA_910591685.1 Galerucella tenella
ATATATAAAATTTAGCATTTATACTATAACGTAAGTAGAATTAAAAAATATTATAGTTTAGGGGTGTCCGGCAGGGGGTTGGAACCGTACTAAGTGTCTGGCAATGTGTAACGCGAGTTTTAATTTTGTTACGAATGAAATATAAAAAAATTAAGTTTTATAGATTAATAAATATTAGATGGAATTTTATACACCTTTGCTACCTGTTACCTGCCAAAGGAACCACTACCCAGATATCATAGGTGGGGATCGTTCTTACCTATACTAGAGGCACACATAGAAAAACTTTCAGCTTTTATGATATAACGAAGGTCTGGCCGTCACTGGCTCTTGCTCTATAACTTACTATGGATCTACATCAAGTAAAAGCCTCATCTATTCAATTCATAAGTTAATTATTGTTCTAGATTACAACTTTTATATTATATCTGGAAAATTATTAACAAATGAAGTATCGCCGTGAAATGTATGCCACACATTTTTGTGATGACTACTAAGATAACAAAATCTAAACTCTCTTTGACATACATTAGTCAATAATTGTTTTTTTTTCACCTTTTAATCAATTTTAACACTCGCTTATCAACCCTTAGTATCGCTTGGATTTGTATGCCATGTTTTTTTATGATGAAGTAGTACCGAAGGAATGCATCCAAGGACATGGCATCCATTAGTTAATTGTTCCAATTTCGTGGAAATTCTTAGATTTTCAATGTCCACTGTAGCGTCGATTGGCAATTTGGGGCCTTGGAGAATAACCTTATTCTACTTATTCTTCACATGAAAATCGATGGTGAAAACGGTTACCATTTAAAATAATGAAGCCTACCCGTATCATGGGCTACCGGTCTAGTAGGGCTATAAAATTCATGTGCAATACAAATTATTTGATATTTTTTCGAGAAGGAAAGGGAATATACCACGATTCTTGAGATATTCACTTTTTTCTTTCAATTAATTCTGATAGATAATTTTGAAGAAAATCTAAAAATATTTCCCCCATTAATGTTCCTTCATAATAATACGGACTAGAGAAATAAACCGCACCAAACATGATTTCTCATAATGTTTGAAAATTTCGTGCATCCACTTTGAATTCTCCTGCGGCCAATAATATAATTATGGCTATTAACAATACCATTGTTATGAACTCTACTATCATCACTCCATAATATTTTTTCTAAAAAAGAAGGGTCATCATTACTTTGTACTAACATTTCCGCAATGAAATTTATTCTCCTTTCAGGATTTGCAAAAACAAAAAATTTATAAGGATGGTCTTTGTGATTTTTTATTACTCTTTGTATTGAAATTCTTGTTCAAGAAATCGTATTGAGGTCGGGATTTACATGAATATAAGCCAGAGTATTTATCACATTGTAATCTGTCTGAGCGGTCTTTTGACGGGGAACTTGATTTTTACCGTTTGGAATAGAACCAGTTCTTAGTTTTCGTTCGAAATAGACAAAAGTATTTTTGCTTGGAGCTATTTTATGAGGAAAACGATTTCCATACAAACCCAGGGTGTCTATTCACTAACAGTGAGAGCTCCTACAAGAATAAACACTTATAAAGTGCGCATGCGAGCTCTCTCGAAATTGCAAATTATAATATAGCCCGCATGCGCACTTTATAAGTGTTTACTCTCGTAGGAGCTCTCACTGTTAGTAAATAGACCCCCTGAGCATGAGTTTTGTTTTTTTCCACATTCTTGATAAATAAGTAGCATGTCAACATATTCATTGCAAGTAAAAATTGAAGGCATTGTTTACTTATTATTACAGTGTCTACAAGATTATGACTAATAATCAATGACAGTTCTTGAATAAACTTCACCTAACAATAATGAATGACAACCTATGATGTTGATTTTATAGTTACTTGTTTCGTAGCCACCTAAATTTTCGAATGCAAAATATTGCTTTAATAAATTTAGTAAAAATGAATAGTCCATATTATCATTACTACACCATACAATGATGACAAATGTGGTATCGTTAAATTTGTTTTTCATATATCCAAAATTGTAATATTATGCCGGCTGTCCCATTAAAGAAATTAGGTTGGTGTCACGTGACCAAAATAAGAGGAAAAACGGAAGTCTTTTTATGAAATATATCAGCATCAGTTTCGACTGTTTATATCTGTCCAATTTCATACATCTCATATGAACAGTTTTCGAGATATTTAACTGTCAAAACGTCGGGGGACACCCTGTATATAATATTTCTATTAATAATTTTAGCTTGAATGATGGAAAGACATATTTATATAAATTTCTGTTGGGGGATATGAAAAAGTTGAGATTGGTAAACTAGTGAAATGTTTGTTGGGACATTGTTCTTGAGCGATGATCCAAATAACTATAAATACCTAATTGGGAATACAATTTTTTCTTATAATTTACACATAAGTTATTTTAGCTGTAGTAGTACCTGTGAGTAGTCCCCCTGGAAGTCTACAAGCTCTACAGGGTGTTTCTAGTTCTTTACAAGCTTTGCGACCACAAGGACCTACAATTACACCCTCTTTAGCTAATCATTATAGAGATGATCTAGTAAATCATGTAAGAGGATGGCCAGCGGAACTGTTGGAAAAACAGGTAAAAACTTACTTTCTAAAATATTAAATTTACTTTTGATTATGTTAAATTTATCTTTTAACACGTTCATCCCTTCTAATTTTACCGATTAAATTGTATAAATAATATTTTCTTGTTTCCTGGGAACCCTATTGGATGAACTTAACAAATCTAATGTAGTTTCACTCACTGAAAACTCTATTTCTACATACCGAAAGCGGGCTAAAATACGTCATTATAGAGGATGTTTCATTAAGAATCGTCAATATATTAACAATCTACACCACTGTATTAGTAATCATTCCAGCATATCATTCTTATTGCTTATTTTGCACGAATTGGAATAAAATTTATTAGTTTCAGTTAATCTATTTCAAATGATTTTTTCATATTGATGTTTATAAAATTTTCATTTTTAAGTTGAATTCAAAACTACAAGTTTTATTATATTCCCACTGCATATATTTTGTAGTCTCATAAGCTGAAATACCGTCAGTTTGTACAAATCTACCATCTAAAAGGACAATATGCGTTTTTCTTAATAGAACTATTCAGTCCATAGTCTAAATAAAAGGTTTGTTCTCACAAGCATCACAGACAGTCTTTGACAATCCGGAGTCGGCGCAAAGACCATAAAGTGTTCTGGAGAACGTTTTATGGTCTCTGCGCCGAATCCGGATTGTCAAAGACTGTCTGTGATGCTTGTGAGAACAGACCTTAGGGCGATCTTACTGGAATATTTACAAAATTCAATTAAAATGTATTAGCTTTGCGTGCCTGTTAAGCTTACAGTGTTCTGTTAACATACAGTTTTTCTGTCTTTGCTTATTTGGTCTGCCGTAAATGTTGGCGAATGTCCTCTAATGAATAGTTTCGCCCGTCTCTGTTCTGGTTAGATTACCCACCATTTTAAAGATTTATGTGTCACCCACTTTCTTGAGGCCATATTTATTTTCGTTTCACGACGCCGCAGAAGGGTGCTGGTCCAATGAATAGCAACGATGAGCCTTGTCTGGCCGTTTTATCCGCTAATTCGTTGCTCTTATGACCCTCGTGCCCTGGTACCCAGGCTACCATGACCTTGCAATGACCTTAAAGTGTGCTTAAAGCACCTATGCAATCCCATGCTAGCTTAGAATTGACCTCTATGGAATCAAGTGCCCTCAGTGCAACTTGGCAATAGAGAGGTTCAGTCTAAGGTCAGTGTGGCCAACAAAAAGTGGTTTTTCTGACAAGAATGACAGTTAAGGTCTACCCTACAAAACATGAGATTTTTGCATGTCTTTTAACATTGCGAACATCTATATTGGTTTATTAAAATAATGAATACACCCCCGAAGCGTATATCTTGAAATTTAAAATGACTTTTTAGCTGAATACTCAACATATCGGTGGCCAATAATTCTAGGAACTCTTGGCATGTCACCATTTCATTTCTGTTATCTGTCACTAGTTATGTCAGATGTCAGTGGAAAAAGTAATTAGAAGAATAGAGATAACCTAACTAGAAATGCCACATAAATCTAATCGAAAATGGACATACAGAATTAAACGAATATCAACAAAAATAAATATAATTGACATTTGACAAAATTAGTAACTGAATTACAGAAATGAAATGGTGACTTGCCAGAAGTTCCTAGAGTTATTGGCCACCTATATGTTGAGTATTCAGCTAAAACGTCATTTTAAATTTCAAAATATACGCTTCGGGGGTGTATGCATTATTTTAATAAAGCAATATAGATGTTCGCAATGATAAAAAACATACAAGAATCTCATGTTTTGAAGGGAAGACCTTAACTGTCATTCTTTTGTTGGCCACACTGACCTTAGACTGAACTCCTCTATTGATGAAGATGGCAACTTAACGGAATGTCATTACCTGCCTTTTAACGTAATGATGTATCGCCGTCACTTTCGCTTAAAAATTTTTGAGGTCCTTAGATAGGCTTATTGGAATAGCTATCCTTTGTTTTAACTTACAATTTCGGCAAATACACCTACATCTGTCTAGGAGCCGTCCGTATACCAGGTTGCATCATCCCTTCTTCCGGTCTTCCCTATCTGGTATTGTTATTTGGAACTTATTAATTATTATTAAAGCTATATCTCGTGACCGTTGCTTCAATGGGTTAGCGTATTAAGGTATACGCTTTTAGCTCCTTGATAAGTTGGCTTGTGTGTTGTTGACTTTGCAGTAGTCTGTGATGTACCCATTATGGTCTAAGCACATTTTATTACTTTCATGTATAATTTTAAATCCAAAAAAGACTTCAATTTCTTTTGAATCTACCTTAAAAACATTCATCACGTAATTTTTAAAAGTTGTCATTAATATTTGCTGTTTTAACTACTAAATCCTCAATATACACCAATCTTCATGGATATTTTTAAAACCCTTTCCTCTAAGAGCCTTATCAAACTCTTTAAACCAGCATCTGACCTTACAGAGCTTTATTTAATTCACAGACTTGATTAAAAAGGCATCTTGTTCCTTCCTTTAATTTGCCATTTAGGAAAGCGATTTTTACATCCATGTCATGAATAAAATGATGATAATTAGCAAAAGCTATAAGGAATCTAAAACTTGAAATTGTAGCTACTGGAACAAAAGTTTTATTATAATCAATAACATATTTTTGATTAAAACCATATGCTACAAGACGAACTTTGTATTTTTTTGGATTTCTGTGCTCATCACCTTTAAAAGAAAATATCCATTTGCTAAAGCCCAAAACTCATTAATAATTAAAAGAGCTTTGCTCATGTACAGGCATCTTCTCTTATTTATATGACACTGGGCAAATTTTTAATTTTACTTTTTCTTAAACTTTATGTACTATCTCACTAGCTATGCTTCAAGATTCTTTTGTATTATACCTCACTACTGTTTTTGAATTACTGTTAGGAATATTAGTTTGGGTGTAAAAAATTTAAATCCATCTGATTTCTCCAAACTCAACTGTAAAGTATGAGAATGAATCTCTGATTTTGATCCTTTAGAAATATCAGTTTTTCACTAATGTTTTTGATACTTAAATCCTTCCGTCTGAACGTTGGTCTTGATTTTAAATAATTAGTGTCATCGCCAATTACATCCCTGACTACTACAATTTTTTCTGGCTCCACTTCCCACACTTTATACCTATTTAGTTCATATACCACAAGTATACCTTTTCAAGACTTTTCTTGGAATTTTGTTATATTATTTTTTTATGTAGGTACACAAACTGTCGAACCAAATGCCAATTGCACCAGTTTAGCCTAAATGTAGGGCTTACAAAATGCAATCTTTTACTCACTTTTTGCAACAATATGTTTAAAAACTGAAAAAGTATCAAATTCATTTTTAATGAATATCGCACTTTTGGAGAAACAACAAACTAATTTGAAGTTTTGTAAATTTCTCTTTTGCTATGCAAATTGTTAGTTTATGTGTATATTATACGAAAAATTGATATTTTTGTCTTAATAACCACAATAACCTCTCTTACCTGCATGAAATCACCAACAAATGGCATGATTTTTGACGATGCTCGCGCACATACATCTAAAAAATTATTACCAGAGGAAGAATTTTGCCAAAATAGGTGTGTTCTTTTTGACCGAGATCTCAGTTAATCTCAGCTCACCTCGGTAATGTGCGCGTTATTTTTGATTTACTCACTTCGAAGTGAGCTGAGATTTTTCCTCCCCCTTCACCGATGCTGAATGTGATGTAGGGGGTATCAGTTGGACTTGAGTCGGAAATAAAGTGGAGGGGATGAAGAAATATTTGATTTTGCTTACATATAAACACACATAACCTAATTTCCTTTTGTTACAAATTATCAATTGACTAAATAAAAGAGAAATCATTATGGCTATTGATGTTGATACGAATTTATATGTTTTATGTCTCATATTCACGCATGTGTGGGGCGTTTCAATTGAGTAGTTCGTTCTTTTTGGTGCTTACTCACATCACTTTATCTCGGATCACCTTAACTGCAGTGAGCTGAGATCTCAGTCAAAAAGAACACACCTAATGTGTTCTTGTTGGTTAGGTTTGGTTTATCGATACAATAAAATACAATTTTTATAAAAAAAACAAAATTTTATTATTTTGGTTTCAAAATGATCAAAACAATGCATTATAATGCCAAGAAAATTGTGTTATGGAAAAACTTTAATAAAATGGTTGTGGTATTTTCGAGCGACTTTCTTGTTTGAGATACCTACCCGTTTTTATGACACTCTGTTATATTCTGTAACAAAAAACATGCATTAGTGTCATGGTGGAAATTCTGACAAGGTTTTTGGTATTTTTTATTGGTTTCACACTACACATTTGGTAACCGAATGGTCCCTACAAATGGCTTTTGGGCATTGTGTAAGTTTTCGGGCGATTTGAATTTAATCACTATAATTTAGAGTCATGTAATTGGTATCGTGGGGTTGCTGGATACAATACAAATAAAGGAAAATGTCAAACGTTATAATAATTAAAAGCGGATTCCAAAAAATTAATGTCTATCTAACGATAGTCATTTATGTATGAAAATGTATGCATAGTGGAAATCAAAGAAATGTTTAATTAATTTTCTTGAAAATGCTTCGCATCGTGGAGCCAAGTCACGTCAATATTTCATTACTTTGTTAATAATATTTTTGTTCAACTTAACAATAAATACACAGTATACCAAAACAACCAGTAGTGCATCTCAACTTCGCGCATCGGTTGTGCGCAGTTCGCCATTTCGGTTTAGAAACCTATCAAGTTCGGCAAGGACGGCGTATATTTTAATTCGGTTTAGGGACAGTTTAGTTTGGTTTAGTCGCGTAAGCAGTGGCGTAGTGTGAATTAAATTTTTTTTTGAGTGACTGTAATCAAATAAGATGAATAAAGTTAAAGCAGGTGTGGTTTGTGCTGCAAAGAGCTGTAAAAGTAAATCATGTTTGTATATGAAAAAAAAGTTTTCTTGGATTTCCCTGTTCTCCTGTTTTATTTATTATAAATTTATATATAGGAGTTCGATTTTATTATACACTTAAATAGAAATCCACATAAATAGAAATTTCAAAAAATATATTAAAGAAAGAAAGCAAGAAATTTATTGATCTTTACAAAAAGGTATACAATGTTATGCCAGTTACTTCTATAATTAAACAAACACAACATGTTTAGACACGTCATTACACACTGAAAGTTTAAAATTAATTCACATAAATCCAACATGATTACATTTATTTTACAATTAAAATGGAATTTTATTTATTTAATTAAATTTAAATGAGTGAATCAATCTTCATATGAAGATCTGGGCCATTCAATATCAAATACCTCCTCCATCTCATAAAATGCCTGCCCTACTGAGTGTAAAATTTTTCCATAATACTGGAAGAGTGTTATACCTATATCTTACAGTAATAGAATTCTGTTTGCCTAGCAGTACCCTCCTGATTCATTTTTGTTAGTCTAATCAGGTTTTTGTATTATAGGTAGTTGTGTATCATTGATCCAGTGGTATACTTAATATGTTTATTTTTATGCATAAAAGTGATAGCTTCCAAAATGTATAAACAAGGTATTGGGAGAATCTCTAATTTAATAAAAAAAGGCCTTGCATGATCTCTAACATTATAATAATGATAAGTTGATTATTTGGCGTCATATTTAATGAAATGAAATCTTAATTTGCAATTAAATATTATTGGATTACGAAATTTAACTAGGTATTTAATAAAAATCAATAAGTACAATATATCCTCTGTTTTATTACAATTTGTTTTGCTATTGTAGCCGATTCTAAATTCTCTAAAGTTTTTTCCATGTAACATGTTCAAATTGTTTATTATATAACATGCACAACATTAATCTACTCAATAAAATTTTCTTCGAAACATAAATTTAACAACTTGGAATTATACTAATCCTTCCCTGTCCAAAAAGTAGAACTGTTAGTTAATACGGACCTCGTATCTAAACCCGAATGGCCGTTTCAAGGCCAAATAAAATTATTGCGCACAAGCGATGCGCGAGGCTGAGATGCACTACTGGTTGTTTTGGTATACTGTGATAAATAGCTGATTTGCCATTTTTTGCAAATTTCTATAACTTATTATAAACAAAGGATTGAAATTTTTTAAACTTCTAGTCATTGACGCGATAGGAATGACCCAAAACAATTATTCAATAATTTTACAATTAACAAGGAAGTTCAAGAACATTCGGTAGGCAGAACTTTTTATTAGAAATTTCCGCTTCTTCAAGGACCCTTTTTCCAAATTCCTTAAAAATTAATAGTTTCTGAGTTATTAACAACAAACTAAACGCTATAGTTTCGATACATTTTAATCGAGAATTAACAGGCTTATAATCTTGTTGATTACATTTATGATGAGTATGCATTTATTATTAGCACAGATAAACTTACTTGATACTCCTTGTATCAATTTCAGTCGACGTTCCAATAAATGTAATTTTGATGTAAAAGAATAATTTTTATCCGTTTTCCGCACTATTTATTTATGGTGTTCGTATGATCTGTTTTCCGGTAAGGTAGATGGAAATAGTTATTTACGTGTCAAGCGTGGAAAGTGACACTACATGCGACAGCATGCGATCACTTTCCCAGAGTGGCGCGTACAATATTTTTTGTGCAGCCACCAATAATTTGACAATAATATAGGAACAGGATATTTATTGCTCAAAATTGATAACAAAACTACTCATTTATTAATAATAAACAGGCTATTTGGCAGCTTTTTGACACGTGGGTAAATGTTTTTCCTGTTGGCGAACGTTCAAACGGGAATTGGTCACGCTCGCATTTAAAAATCTTATTTCCTGTACCTATGAAATATGCTATTCTCGTGTTGGTAGGATTTCCCGGAAATTTTCACGATTGCACGCAAAAACCATATTTTCTGGACTAAATTATAAAATGTATTATTTTATAGTTGACATTTTAGATAAATTAATCTTTTTAGGCGCAAAAGTTGGCAGAAGAAGCACATATAATGGGCAGTATACAATGTTCCAAAGTATCAGCAGAATTAAAATCTGCAAGGTCAATAGTTCGACTAACTGAAATTCAAGCTACTTTACAAGAACAGAGGTAAGAGTTATTTTCAATTTATTTGCCAACTGTTGTGTATAGTTTGATGAGAAACATTTTGTTATTATACTCTTCCAATTTATTCGTCCTTATTTATACCCGTTCCAGTATCCTAGGTTTGAGAAAGTCCCTGTATTTTCCATTTAACCTTTTTTTATCTTTTTCAGGTTAGAAACAAAATACTTTGTTAGTATTTTAATTGAAATAAAATGGATTCACTTTTGCATAAGAAATAACGTAAAATGTACCAGTTGTGATGTTTTACGTGAAGGATTAGAATATTTCGAAAATCGCGGAAAATATTACGATAGGTATAATTTCCCTCCATTCATTCCTATTAAATATATCTTTTTAATTCAAGAAGGTGGAGAATGCTGTTACCAGTAACTAGGATGCTACAATAATGCCACTTTTCACATCGTTTGATATTAGAAGTTCATGACAAATTCAATTACTCTAAAGCATTTATTATATTTTGTGAAAAATAATGGGTTTGTTTGGTATCGATATATTTGTTAAATTTACCTAAAGGTGCGAATCCACAATGAGAATATCTCACGAGATTTTTGACACATGAAATAAAAATATCAAGAAAACCTTCATTGTCGAAACAGGACCGAGACACGTGATATACTAGAGATAATCTCGTAAAAGAACGTGTCTTAAGAGTTTTATTTCATAAACAAGTTTCAACGTGTAAACGTGATTTATTGCGAATTTGGCTTGAGATATTTATTCCACCCGCTGCACCTGAGTTTTGTTGTGTTGTGAGACAAATATTTGTTTTTATTTAAAAAATTAGTTATTGGAGTGAAAAAAGGGTTTAAAAAGAAAAGAGTGTACTTTTAACTGGACAATAAATAAGATAGTGCAGTTAATCGAATTGTATGAATCCTATCCTAACTGGTGGGACTGCTCGTCTGAAAATTATAAAAACAGAAATCTTCGTAAATCAGCTGTGGACGTAATTCCCAACAAGCTTGGAATTCCTGCCCAAGAAGTGAAAGATAAAATACATAACCTTAGTTGCCAATTCCAGAGAATCAACAGAAAACGAAAATACACCAAAAGCGGCTGGAGAAAATTTTGAAGTAAAATGGGAATTTTATGTTACCTTGAAATTCATAGACGGGCCGACATGTAGTAATGAAACAACAATGGATTCAATGGTAAGTTTATAATGCATTTTTTGTATAAATGTATACTGCCATGGAACTTCTCCTTCCTGGTGGAAATATTGTGTAAATTCCAGTTGTACATGTTATGCTTCCAAATTTCCGCGAATGTTAGAATCAACTTGTAGATTTAGTTGACTCTGACTGTTTTGTCTCCATTCTCCTGGTTGTATAGTGTCATTTTCTACATCATGCCCTTTGGAGCGTAGATTCTCTTGGACCGTGATATTAAAAAATTATGAAACACACATATTGCAGATACAATAAGGAATACTTTTTCGGGCTCTAGTTCAATTGGTCTTCTTAGTACACGAAATCTAGCTTAAGCTAAACCAAAAGCATTCTCAATTATTCGGCGTGCTCTTGATAGCCAGTAGTTGAATATTCTTTGTTTACCATGTAAATTTCTAAATGCATATGGTTTCATGATGTATGATAGCAAAAGCGTCATCTGCTACGATAACAAAGGGAACTGGCTTAGTTCGCGCTGGTAGTGACCTAGGTTTTGGAACACTTAAACTATCATTGGCCAGTTTATCTGATATTGAACATCCATTAAAAACACCTCCATTAGAAATTCGTCCAAAACTTTCAACATTGATGTATTGAAATTTACATTCTGCGTCAGCCAATGCCATTAATACTACACTATGCGTGCGTTTGTAATTTTAATACAGACTTCCACTATGTTGAGGTGCTTTAATGGCGATATGTTTGCCGTCTAGCGCACCTATGCAAGGTGGGAAATTCCATTTTTCTCCAAACTTTTGTGCAATTTGTAGCCAGTCGTGCTCGGTGCTTGGCATCTGTAAAAATAAACTGAAGATCAATTTTTATTTTAACTATTTATTGACTATTTTTGTTTTCAGAGTAACGAACCAGGTGCCCTAACTGAACATCACAAGGGTTCAGACAATGAAGACTCTTGTACATGATGCAATTCCAGACAATACTTCAACTTCAAACACATCACTTTCAAACACACCACTTACATCAGATGTCGTACCAAGTTCATCCAGAATTTCATCTGTGAAACTAACATTAAAAAAGAAGAAAGAGCCAGAGTAACAAGCAATACTTGACCACTGTCTTGGTGCTATGTCACAATCAGCAGACTCTTAAAATATTTGGGGATTATGTGGCTGACGAACTAAGAAATATGAGTTCCAAAGCTCCAGACCTGCAGTCATGGGCGAAGAGAGAAATACAACGAATTATATTACAAATGAACGACAAGTATGAGCTCAAATTACAGTAAAATACAACTCCGTCACTACAGCAGTCTAACAACACAGAAAAAAACCTGTATGAGTCTATGTTGGAGACTCCGTTAATTGATAATAAACCAGAAGTTCCAAATACTGGCTGTTCTGAAGGCACTGTTACGCAATATTACGAAACATTGTCTCCTACTTACTTTAACATGTAAAATAATAGTTTAAATAGAAATATGTCTCATATACTCACTAGTAGATATTCTTCTTTCAGAACATTGTAAATTGCAGAAAACTCTTCAGGTACAATTCGTGAAATAGTACATACAGATATGCGAAACATAGTAATTTACAAGACCGGAAAGTCTTTTCGGCTGCGTGACGTACAATATTTTTTTTAAGACGGACACTTCGATATACATTTAATTCTTTATTTTACTTTTTATAACAAAGTGATTACTAAAACTAGATGAAATAATAAGTTTGACATAAACGATAAATTAAAAATCAACGAACTTTCATCACTCGACAATATATCGAAACATTGTTACCATAGTAACGAAATCAAGGTAGATTATATTATAGAAGCGCGATTGGAAAAATGAAAAAAAAATGGACGTCAGGGACCGGCAATAGTAGTTTGTACAACAAGTGTGCAAAGCGTCACTTTTCCCACGAGCGCAGAAGTTTGTGGCATAAGCCGCAAATCTAGCGAGTGGGGAAAGGGATTTGTGTATAAGTTGTACACAATATTTTTTCTACAACCACATTTATTAATGAAAGAAATACAGTAATTTATATATTTAAACTTTGAACAGAAAGAACTTGAAATATGGAAATGAATAGAAAAATCAGTTTAATTCACAATTAATTGTGAAATTTGAACAATTTTGTATTGTTATGCCTGGTTTTTCTTTTTTGGAAAATAAGTTTTCATGAATTGTAATATTGGTGTTTGTCAGCGAAGATGTTGATGCTTGTTTTTCATTATTTGGAATGATATATGTAGTAGAAGCTCCAGGTATAATCGATTTTCAATTTTATTGGCAATTTCAATTTTGTTGAATATCGAATCGTCTATATACCTTCCGCCACTGTATTTGAGCGCCATCCACCATGTTGCTTCAATGTTAATAAGTCTCCGCCTGAAGTTGCTAAAATGGTAGCTGAAGATCGTCGGAAACAATGACCTGTGTATAATTTGGAGTTTGGTAATTCTGAATATTCTGCCATTTGTTTAGGCATATTTCCGAATTTATTCATGCCCACAACTTGCCGCTTGCATTTCCCACGTTGATAATTAAGAAATAACCTTTTCTCATTTGTATTTTGTGGACTCAGAAATTCATATTTTTTGTATAATTCATAGAATTTTACAACTACAGTAAATGTACGTGGAATTTTTGTTTTAGTTGTTGTAAGAGTAACTAATAAGGCTTCTTGTAAATCTTTTACGTCATCAATGGTTAATTTATATAATTCTTCCCTCCGGCATGCTCCGGCTAATCCAAAAACCATGGCAACCTACAAGCAAATATAAATTGAAAATTTTATTCTTGGTCGTTAAAACCAAATTGAAAAACAAAATACCACTTCATGAAATTTGTGGGCAACGGGGATTCGAACCCGAGACTGCTGCGTAAGAGGCAGATGCATATCCCATCAAGCTACCACGACTTAAATGAGTGGGCTACTGTATTGAGATTTATAGCTTCGTCTCATTTAAAAATTTTTATTTTGACCATTTTTTATTTTGACAATTCTTTGTTCATATGATGAGATATTAGTTAGATCGAATAACTAAGTAATATTTAAAATTGCGACTTTGACGAATTGATAGATATCATCTGGCGGTTCTTCTAAAAATTTGTGATTACTGCAGATGTCAATGTAAGAGATTTCTTTCTGTTACTGCTTTTGTAGTTTTGTTTTTTTAAATATGCTCTTAGTTTTGTATAATTGAAATATCTGTTATTTTTAATATTTATGAGGCTCCTTATCATTGAATATATAGACCACAGCTTACACGGTTTGAAGTTTTGAGAATTTTCTTGGAAATAAGCCAACAATACATTTTCAAAAAATGGTTTAATATTGTTTATTTCTCTCCAGTTCATGAATTTGTTATATTGTTTTCGATATTTCTCTTTCGAAACCTCAGGTAACAAATTTTCCGTGGCAGCTCGAGTTTTTTCCATAATATCTGGAGGAGTATTTTCAATGTCCGAATTGAAGAACTCACAAGATGAATTATTTTGATCTCGGTTCATGATTACTAAAATAATGCTTAATAGGTTAATGTTTTAATAATTGAGAAATTAAAATAAATAATGAAATAGAGTTTACTTACTTTTGGTTTAAATTTAAAAATTGTACACCAATAACAAATTCAATTAGGATGAATTGTCAAACAAAGTTGACAGGTCATAGGTAGCTTTGTTTAACATTTCGGTGCGGAAAAGTGCCATAGCTTGTACTTTTCGCATTACTTTTCCAATGGTTATCAAAAGAATTAAGAAAAGGCCTGCTCTGCGTATAAAAATTTGTGTAGAAAAGCGTGTTTTGCATAGTGGTTGTAGGAAATAGTTATTTTCCTAACTAGTGCGGAAAGTGATGAGTTAGGAACATTATTTTTTCTACGACCGTATATACCAAAAAGTATACCAACCCATTTTTCAAGTTATTTCATTTCAACATACATAATATACAAAACTTTAACCAAAAACTATTAATTTATTATAAATATTACTATTTGAAACACAATTTGTTGCATTCTGTAAATTACTTAAAATTGACTGTCCAGTGGAGTTATTTGGCGTTGATGAGTAGATGTAGTAGACGGCAACGGTTTTAAGTCATTTGTAGATGAAATAATTTTATATGATATATTTTTTTATATCAAACTTGGGTGGTTTGATAGTTGTTTCGTGACACTACTTCAAATAATGTACAGGGTTATATCAAAATATCTCCATTATTTTATATTTTCAAAAAAATGAAAAATGCAACAAAAAGCTAGAAAAGATGTATATTTTATTTGATGGACTATTTCGTAAATATTTACTTACCTGTTGTAACAATAGTTATAACTTCAGAAGTAAAAAACTATCTAATAAGGTCAAAATTTGCATAGTTTTACCTTCCCGCACTAGTGCGTGAAAGTGACATCTCAAAACTAAAATGCGTGCGGGAAAGTGGGTTGAAACGCACGGTCGAAGAAAAAACCTTTTTTCAAGACCGACCAGAAAATATACACTTTCTGGGCAATTTTTCGTCCAGAAAATAACGTTTTGCCGATCTAGACCGGAAAATGGACGCTAGGGACCGGCCGGTCTCTCACGTCCATTTTGTTTTCATTTTTCCAATCGCTCTTTTATAATACAATCTACCTTGATTTCGTTACTATGGTAACAACTTTCCATTGTCGAGTGATGACAGTTCGTTGATTTTTAATTTGTCGTTTATGTCAAACTTATTATTTTATCTGGTTTTAGTTTTGTTAATCACTTTGTTATGAAAAGTAAAATAAAGAATTTAATGTATATCGAAGTGTCCGTCTTAAAAAAAATATTGTACGTCACGTACCCGAAAATAAGTGTTTTTCAGGTCTCACCAAGCTTCCAGGACTCGCCTACGGCTCGCCCTGGAATCTGCTTGTCTCGACCTGAAAAACACTACTTTCCGGTCTTGTAACGTAAATTACTATTTCCGGTCCCTAGCGTTCATTTTCCGGTCATGATCGGCAAAACGATATTTTCTGGACGAAAAATTGTCCGGAATGTGTATACTTTCTGGTCGGTCTTGAAAAAAATACATTAAGGAATGGTAGCTGTCTCCTGAAAAAAATATTGTTTCAAACCGAGGGTTGAATTTTAATAAACAAACTACTACCGGTAGCTAAAAAACGAAGATTAACGGCTAGCCGCTCAGCTGCTGGAATTGCGTCTCATGGGTGTTTTGTTTCTCTATTACACCCTTTATTTTGTCTAGCAATTAACGAAAATCAGCGGCAGACATACGAAGAAAATTCCTATAACATCTTCCTGTTCCTTTCCGTTTCTGTATTACGGCACTTAACGGCAAGGTAATAATAACAAGCTGCAGCCTTTCTTCTAGCCTTTTTTCTTGACACATTTTTATAAAATATATAAACTCTACAAAATTTTGTTTATTTCTACTTGACATGTACATTGATTGTGAGAACAGCAGATACAGAGATACCTTGCCGCATGAGAGAAAAATTTGTTAACTCGAGTGTTTCACAGAAATCTCTCCTATTCCGTGGAAACATCCGAGATAAATTTTTCATGAAACAAAAATCTCATTCGATTTTAGTCTCCTTGTGGATTCGTACCTTTAGAATTACTATTTAACTTGATTCAGTCCTTGAAATTCCAAAATAAACTGGAGAATGTTATTTTTGTAATTTTTCAGCATCATTCTACATTTTTGTCATTGAAATTGTTTTTACTTTTCAGAATATTATTTCTACGTCAGCAGATAAAGGAATTAGAAGAGTTAAAGTCACAAAATTCATTCATGTCCGATGATACTTAGTAGTTGAAAAAATATCACACAAGATTTTTAGTCACAATATGGTCAACTTCAGTGGATAAAGTAATAAAATTTAAAATCATTTATTATTTATTTTGTCCAGGTTTTTTGAAGCCAATCAACTTTTTTCTTTTTTTTCTTTATGGACGGTTTCTAATGATAAGTTTCGAGTCCTACTAGTCATAGAGATGAAAACATACAAGTATGCGCGCATAAATATTTATATTTTATATATAAAATACGATTGTGTTGTTTGTTGAATAGCAGTTATTATTATTAGCGTATAAAATTGAAATCATTATTTTTTGAAATGAAAAAAAGATATCGCAAACCGGAAACTGTTAATTTGTAGAAGAAAGAAATTAAAGAATTTTATGCACGAATCTGACGAAGAAAAACGTTGCTTATAATTTTTAATAAAATTATGTCGTACATAAAATTCAGTTTTAACTTGAAACCATAAATATTGTTATATAGGGTGATTCATTAAAAATGTTTTATCTCTAAACTGTAGATTTTCTAGACCGTAAAATATAATTCAGTATAATATATCCCATTTTAAAACGTAAAAAATTGCGAAATAAAAATCAGATTTAAACTTTATTCACCCTATATCTCGCAAACCTGCAATATTTGTATTAGGCATTTATTAGAATAATTCAACAATTTCATTGTTCAGAGCTTAGTCATTATTCATGAATCTCCCTGTATATATACTTTTAACGCGTATGGAAATTAAAAATAGTAATGTATATATTTTTCGACGTTTCGGTTGAAACATACACGTTCATTTTTGTTTTGTTTTCAAACATTGTCAAGTTCAGACCATAGCTCTGTACGACCGAAACGTTTTAATTTTGATTGAAAAATTGAATATTTGCTTCTTAGCTTTTCTGTAATTTTCGTTTCTGCGATTTTAATTCAATTCGATTTTTGTTTCTCAGCAAAATTTACTTTTTTATGACAAAAACGTTTTTCACAACAAAATTTTCGTTCCGTCGTTTATTCAGTGCAATCAATAAAAATGTGTTTAATTTACTACAAATACACTGTGTTATTTATAAAATGCGACATAGGGATTCCAGTCCAAAACTGTCAAAAGCGAGCTAACTTTTTATCAAATAGCATTAATTAAAAATAATAACAGATATGGAAAGGTATAGTTAAAAAATAAGTTCACAATGCACTTTTAATTTTTCGAAATTCGGTCTGGTTAATAAAAAATGCATAATTATGTTAAAAGTCGTACGCCATTTTCATAAATGGCTAACAACTGGGGCGGTGCTAGTCGCACAGTTGAGGAAGTAATTGTAGGTAGAAATATTTGAAATAAGACAATTTTTTTGGTTTACAAAATTTATTTATTAAATTGAATGCTTAAATTGTTTTCCGTTTGTTGCTAAACAGTGTCCTGAACGATCATAAAAGTACCGCCGTTTTTTCATTAATAATAGTTCCACTGATTTTTCGACATTCATTAATAAAAATATTTTTCAATTCATCTTCTGTCTCCGGTTCATATTCTGTCACGTTTTTTAAGGAAACTCAAAATTTTGCGTTATTAAAATTGATACTAAATTGTCTGTACTTTTACTTAATATAGCGAGTTTTGAAACAAATAACTGCTTTATTTTAGATTTAAAGTTTTCAAGACAAAAATTGTGAAAAAAGAACTATAAACAGAAAAATCACCACAGCGGGGAATCGAACCGCGATAATTCACGTTTAACTCGGCTATCTCCGCCCGGTTGTTGGTATTTGAAAGTGGAGTACGTTTTTTTAAACATAATTATGCATATTTTTCATTAAACCAAACCGAATTGAACTTATTTTTTAACGGCCCTTTCAAATCTGTTATTTCTTATAAATGCTATGTGGTGAAAAAGGTATCTCGCTTTTTATAGTTTTGTACATTTTATAAATAACACAGTGTATAGATAGTCTGTAGAAAAATATTAATTATTTAAAAATCATATATATTTTTCGAATCTCCATATCTTTTTTCTTATTTTTTTGTGAATAACGTCGATTGCTTTAATCCAAAGAAGGCATTACTTTTGTACATCATTTGAATCGTAAAATTTTCTAGTTTTGCTAAAATTTCAGTTTTCATTTAAGACAGATGAAAATAATTAATCTGATGAATTTACAAACCATTTCTAATTAGTTTTTCCAATACATTATTATGAAATTTAGATAACCAGTGAACTTGTATTTTGTGTAACTAAAACAAGCTGTGGTGTGCCATATACATACGAGAGGATCTTTTTTTAATATTATAACTAATCAATAAGCAATTGATTTTTCAACATAAGATTTAAAACTTTTGTTTTTGATCAGCACTTTAATGTTTCTTTTCTGCTTCTTGAAGTTATTATTTAATTGCAGCATTGAAAATCCTTTCCCTTCGTTGGCTGATGAATATTTTTCAATAATTGTCATTATGTCAATTTCAATTTTAATTTGACATTATCACTTTAGGCCATTAAATATAGAATTTAACCTCGCACTAAATTTCCGAACCAATTTTTATTTTTATATGGTTTAGGAACACTTACTAAGTATAAAATCATAAAATGCTGACAGATTCTGGTTGAGCTTTTGGCGCTATCATAAAAAAACGTTTTTGGTCGATATCTCGGGAACTTTGCACTTTAGGGTAAAAGTCATTCAGACCAATTTTGTAGAGAATAAATTTCGTACTCTTTGTTTCCCGTAAACATTTTTTGTAAAACTTACCGATTTATGGCTCATTTAATTAACCGGTTCTTCTATCTCGGTCGATAACTCTTAGAACATTGGATTAATCAATAAAATGCATCTATCCATTTAAAAAAATCAATTTATTCCCTACAACTTTCGTTTGAAACTTCTTTCTAATGTCCATACTTTTTGAGCCATAGGACGTCCTATGTTGGAATACCGGCGTAAGGTCGAAAATTTCAAAGTATCTAGTATGATGTATAATGGTTCAAATTGAAAAAAAATTGCAAAAGTATCCCGTTTGTTTTTACCAATTAATAGATCATTTTCTCACCTACAATAGCAATGAACTTTTTTTCATTTTATTATTATATTTCTTACAACTACAAAATATTTAGTGTTTTGATTTCCTGGATTATTGGTAATTATCTATTATTAATTGTGTTATGTTCAAGCGTCATAATACAATGAAAGAAAACGAAAGGGGAATGTTTTTCAAAAATGTATTCTTAGAAAAATAAGAAGCAATTGAAAATTCAATTTCATCAAATACTCGAGTGTTTTGGAGGCGGCAAAAATCCAATTATAGTTGATCTTTCCTCTTCATTCCCTCTTCGAAGGAATGCATAGAAGAGTGTTAAGCATGAATGTATTCTTCATTCTCATGGTCAAATTCGTCAACATCTACCAACTTCTCGTTGAAGACGAGATTCACTAATATATATATATAGATATACTTCCCAACGCCAGAATTTTCCGTCCCTTCTTTTAGAGACAGAAACAAACGGTTACCTGTTGCAGAAAAAACCTTTGGGCTGCCGCGGCATCCCGCGACGAGCGTCGGCATTTCTATATTAAACAATAATTAAAAAGTATGGACATTAGAATAAATTGATGTTAAAAAATATATGAATGCATTTTATTGATTTATCCAATATTTTAAAGATTTATCGGCCGAGATACAAGAACCGTTTAATTAAATGGTCCATAAATCGTGAGCAGTAAGTTTTACAAAAAAAGTGATGGCTTGCCATAAAGAGAAAAGTTCCTAAGATATCAACCAAAAACCTTTTTTCAAGGAGCGTCTAAAGCTCCACCGGAATCTGTCAGCATTTTGTGATCCTGAACCTAAAATTGGATCGGAAATTTAGTGCGGAGTTGACAAAAAATACTGCTATTTTTACTGGTGTACTTTCCACATGGTCTACACAGATTCTTTTCATAAAGTTGATATTTTCTTTTAAATCCTAGAAAATTGCACGATTCAAATCAGTTTATAGTAATTGTTTTATGTGTTTGTACATATTATACTCTTTGGTAATTTGAACTTAATCTTTCTTCAGTTGTGATAATAAAATAAAAAGGAAAGACTCGGCATTTTCCTTTGCGATGAAAGTGTAATTTATTTTAATTAATTGGAAAAAAACGAAAAGAAGCTACACTGATGAATACATATTATTGGAATTTTTAATAAAGTGGTGTTATAATGAAATGAATGAATATATAGGTATATAATCAGTCGAACGGTATTACACTTTTTTTATAATAAAAGAAAAGGACATTTTTGTATATAGTTTAGGTATGTAGTTAACTAGTTAGAAAATATGCACTGGTTTGTGGTATCACAATTTCATAAAAACGGTGCTTATATATTGTACTCTATTGTCTGTAATTGTGGATCTTATTTTTATTTTTTTAATCCCCATTCGTAGCTTTTCAATATTAAAGCCATATAGATTTTCTACTAAATTTTCAATTTTAGCATTGTGTACTTCTATTAATGAAACAAATAGCATTTACCTCGATACCGACATTTTCTTAATTTAGACAAAAAATAAAGAGCTGATAATTTGCACGAAAAAAAAAACTTTGAAATATCCAGACTTGGAAACAAAGTTTTCGAATTCATAAATGGTTTGTTGAGGTTTGATAATATTATTATATTTAACAAGCCTATAATGATGGTTATTATTCACGATTTCACGAACTACAGGCGAGTGATATGAATATCTAATAATTGTGTAAAAGCCATTATATGCAAAAAGAATACAAACTTTTGTTCGCGATTATTAATTATAATTAGTTTATAAATAATTTTTTCTCTTTCCTCCAATTCAGAAAAAAACTATATACTTTCATTTATTATTTTTCTGGCAATTAATTTGAAGAGACTGTTTGAGCTGCTTCTCTTATGTTTGGCAGGGTAACATTCATTCCGGTGTCTGATTCGCACTCCGTATTAAATTTTCTGGTAATTTCAATTTAAATTCGGTATGATAATTTGAATTCCTGCAATAAAATACCTATAAATTATTTGAAACGTCAGTTTTTTTTAGTTTTTGACATACTTCATATCCTCTATATGCAATAGTTTGGTAGATAAATTATTATGTCTTCGAAGCAGAGTGGTTCAGAGGTCTGGCTTCGAAAATGAAGAACTTTATGCTTATAGTTCGAATGCTGGACGCGGTAAAATTTTTATTTGTAATATTGTTACATTCGTATCTGAACAACCTTCAATATACGTCCTATGTATTCTGCTCATGTGTACACACGCTACACACCTATTATTAACTAGTGGATAATGAACGTCATTATACTTGAAGAAGCACACGTTAAATATTATCATTATCAAATAGTCGTGGACAAACATTTTTATTGAAAGTCGTAAATAGGAATTACCTTTTTAATCCAGTCGAATTAGCATTAAGGGCGAGTTGTATCAAACACTGAACTCGGTTTAATGATAACTG